>JAYRCO010000252.1:0-35069 GCA_037042815.1 Ceratobasidium papillatum | reverse complement strand
CCATTCCACCTCTTTGCCCTTTCCCTTCTCCTTGAATTTGCCATCGATCTTTAACACCTGCCGAATCCTGTTTGCGGTCTCCGGATCCGAATTTCGCAGACACGCACGCTCTGCAATCTCCCATGCACGGCGTGGTATGCCGTGCGGAAACTTTCCGAGCGCCCGTTCCATCCCGGCAAAGTCTCCCAGCTCCGCACACGCTCGGACGCGCCATTCGCAAAGTCGAGTGGTGAGTTTGTTTGTAGACGGGACATGAAGGTTTTGTATGGGTTCGAGAAGTGCGAGTACGTCGTGCCATCGGTTTTGGTGTGCAAGTCGGAATGCAATGGGTTCGTAATACGCTGGTGGTATGAGCACTCCTTGAGCACGAGCACGCGAGAGGAGTTCCAGAGCGTCGGCAACGTATACATGGTGCGCGAAGACTTCGGCAAGGAGGGTGATCTGCTCTGGAGTCGTAGGTAAGGTGTGTTTTAGCTGTGAGAGCTTTTCGATCGTGTTGTCGTCGGTGGGTGTTTTTAGCAAAGATCTTAATTGATCTCGAAGTAGTTTGGATTTGGGAGGTTGAGGGGGGCGGGGACGTTTTCGTTTTGGTCTGGGAGCAGCAGCTATGGCCGAGGCGGTTAGACATCTCAAGGCCAGAGGGGTATGGGTTCTCGAAAGGGCAGGAGGTCCTACGTGAGGTAGAACAGTTTGCGAGATGAGCTGACAGATTCGTCTGCCTACTCGCACTGGCATGGACTGGGGCGCTGCAAGGTTGATGCAGAGTCGCCGAGTAAGGGAAGACTGCAAACGATTGTCAAAAGTGGTGTCTGCGCATGGTGATTTTGTATGACTCACATAAATGGTAGCAACACAGTGATAGCCGGTGCATGGACTACAAAACCTTTCAACAAGAAACGAAATGCGATCAACGGGATTATCGTAAGATTTATGCTGAGCAGTCGCACCTGGATCAAGTCGAATGAAGAAAAGAGTTTAAAGCAACATATGTACCAGCTAAAGATATGTTCATATTAGTAGAGATGTCATACTAAATCAAGCGGTAGAGAAAACACTGACCCGAAATTATCGTGACCAGGCTTACGAGTACAAATGCCCCAGCTCCAAATGTATCTAGCTTAAGCTAATACTACGCTGATTAACATAAGTCATGCAGCATATGCCAATGAACTACGCGACTTACTGCGCCTCGTTTAGACTTGGGCGGATGCGTCAGTACGAAAACAGATATGCGTGAGTGGCGGCTTGGTTATGATTTGATAGACTCATGCACAAACAAGGTCATTCTTTGGGTCCAATTGACCAGCTCCGCTCGACAACGATGACCTCTGCAACGGAAAAAGAATCCGACGACAACACAATGTCACTTGCTGCAGAAAATTTCAACCAAGAAGTCCGCAAAGCAATTGAGAAGTACAGGCAGAACCCTAACAAACTCGAAGTGTTCTCCTCGCCACAAAAACTTGGGTTTCATGGTAGCATTGAGCTGTTCAGAATCCTCATGGAAACTCGGCTCGGCTCGTGCGATATCGACGTTGCTTCATACTTGTCCGCTATGAACAAGTCCAAACTATCAAACGATCTCTCCAACGCATATGCGAGCGAATCATTTGGGACTCTGATAGCTCACCGTATGTGACTGTGGCAGTTTCTTTGCCTATAAACTGAATGTACTTATGTGTAGCCGATATGCCGACCCAGTTTCTTGAAGGACCACTAGGGATGAGCCCAAGCAATAGCGCCCGCCCATAGCGTGTCTTTGTATCTGTTTCCAACATGATTTTACTATGCTCGCATTTGTGACTTGGTACTGTCCATGCAAATCATAATTGCTTTTTGCGTCGTTACGTCTCTACCCATCATTGTAGCTATGTATTTGGATGATTCTCTCCCCAGATTAGTCTAAAAGAATGACGGGCCTGGTTTTCGAGGACGGCAAATTCAAAAGGCGTTAGATAAGTGAACTGACCTCCACGGCAAGTAACAGTGGCTGAGATAACACCAGCCCTATACCCCCTACCCCAAATCAGCACAGTACGTGGCTTTTGTGACCAATGGCATCTACTTATTGGGTAACCTACTCGCTTAAATCCTATGGACTTATCCATCATATTACCGACCCACAAATATCTGAAAGCCACTTGGCTCATTACTGCCTTCTCCGGGCTGTAGTTGTGCATCTTGTGTCTGCTGAGACACTAAATTTAAATATACTCCTTGAGTATGCTGAATGTTAAATCTTAGCATGCGAAGCTCACACAGGGTGCAGTTGACAGCTCTGCTCATCACGCTTTCAGGATGCTCACGGGCACTTCGACGTTCATCATTTTTCTATCGACAAACCCTCGTTTTTTTCCACCTAAACACCCTCTATCCGGGGATCCTACGAGTAACAAATAACTGACCCTCGCATTTAACGAGCTCTTGTTTGACTCGTACCGTAAATATTTAAAGAATACATGCTCAGCGAACAGATCAAGAACAATTCACCAAATCTAGAATTAGAAGGACATATATAGATTATAGCAAAAATGCAGTAGAAGAGCCATCCAATACAGAATGTATCCGGGGCAGAACGGCGGATACTGTCTAAACAGAGATCCTGCAATAAAGGGTATATATGCACAACTCGCGGTTGTCTCCTGCGCTGTTGATATCTCAAGCGCTCGATAATGAAAGTAATGTTACCGTTCTCCCTTCACTGCCTAGTCGGGGCCAAGCAGAGACATCTGTACGTCCTAGAGATTAGCCCAATGTGAATGATTTCATCGTGACTTAAATTAGGCATACCAATGTTACAACCTCGTTGGCGTTAGGTCGCTCATTAGGATAGTATGACCAGCATCGAACCAATGTAGCCCAAAACATCAACCCACGCCTCGATCGTGACAGAATGATATCTGGTCGCACAGGCACTTGCCCGCGTTCAACAACAGCCTTAATAATACCAACGCCGTTCCGAATTTCCTCAAAGGGGGCCTTTCCAGTAAGGATTTCCTGTTTCTTCTGTTAGTTCGTGAACCATGGAAATTTCTTAAGCTGCTAACCAGCATCGTCTGCAATGGTGTTGGTGTTAACGACAATCAGCAAATCTGCTTTGCGATGTGCTCACCATGCCCATCGCATATACGTCAGCCTCTTTGCTTCTCTTGCCCTCCTCCGTGATCAACTCAGGCGCCTTATGAATGAATGACTGAGTGCTTTGTTTTATTAGGTGAGTTTTGAGGTACATACCATCCACCTCAAAGTTCCTCCACCTAGGTCAGTTTGGGACAGCATCCAAGTTTGGCTCGTTGTGATCGCAAGCCCAAAGTCTGTCAATTTGATGTAACCGTCTTCTGAATATAAAACGTTGTCCTGTAAGTAATATCAGTGTTCTAGGGCGATCGAGTGACCATATGCACTCACGCCCTTTAGGTCTCCATGAACCTCCATTTCCCGATTATTATTAATGGGTCAATATGTCCGTTATAATCACAGCCACAAACTTACCACATCTGCCTCGCCATGAAGGTAAGCCACCGCCGAAGCCAGCTGCGTATTCTAAAATGACTTCAGCAATTGAACAACTTCTTGAGGGGGGAATACACCAGCTCACCAGGCGATATCGATTCATAAAAGGCCAACGCTTCATCAAAGCTATGATGTTGCCACAATCCATCCATGGAGATATCATGGCAAGTTGTTCATTAAACAAAGCCACCCCAAGAAACTTGTGAATGTTTTCATGATTTAGTTTGGACCATGCCAGAAGCTCGCGTGATGTGCGCTGTTGAGGTTTTGAGCATATGTCTACACACTCAAGCGTGATAAATCCACACACCTTCACGTCTTTGCTATCGGTTTGCGTCGTTTGTCTTAAGCACTTCACCGCAACTTTTGTTCCGTCAGCAAGGATTGCTCGATAAATGTCCGCTACACCACCGTACGCAACAGGGCGCAGCGAGACATCAATGCGTTGATTGAGCTCTGTCGTTAGATTCTTGATGCCTTGGTCCCGCGTGAAAAATTTGATTATGTCTGGGATAGGCTTGAAGAATAGCCAAAAAGACGAATTGATCGGCACAAATTACAGAAGATCTATAATGTACGTACAGTATCCTGAGAAATCCGAAAGCCACTTGGCTCATTGATATGACGAGTTTCTCCGGGCTGTAGTTGTGCATCTTGTGTCGCCTGCGATACTGGAGCTAAATATGCCCCTTGAGCGTGCTGGATATTAAATATCAGAACTTGTTTACTTGGGCGAATTATGAGGCCTACGCACCCAGTATCCCAAGTGAGCTTCAGACTCAATGTCCAGAGGCTCAAGAGGCAGAGTCGTGAACGAGACGGGTTGGGACAGATGCTCGGTAGAGGTTGGCAAATTAGAAGTTTGAGCGGCGAAAGGATTTGCTGCACACCAGGCCCATGGTGTACGATAGGATCCATGCAAATTGCGCAGCTATATGCGAGTAGTGAGTTCAAACCCAAGTCAATCAGCTTAAACCCGATAAGTTTAAATAAGATATACCTTCTCCTGCAGCTAGGATTTGAATGTTAGTATGCATCAACCTTTATTATCTACTTACATTTTGATGAGGCTTCTCACCTTCTTAGTCTGAGAAGCAAAGCGCCATGAGCTCTGAGCGACATGTACGCATGCAATCGACAGAAACCAACCTTAGATTGAACTCGAACTCTGGAAACATCGCCGATAGTGAATGAGCGCACGCAATTTAGAGTTGATTGTTTGCATACACACCGTAAATTGTGTAAGCGTGCTCCCCTATAAACACATAGGATAGTGCAAGTTAGCATGCTGTAGACATGTGTGATATTGCTCCGAATCTAGAAGGGTAAAACTATTGATGAGCAGACCTTGTAGCACGAATTGAAAAGACGTACGATACACACACTGGGTGATAGGGGAGCCAGGGTGGATATATCATCAGCGAGCGCAAGGCCGGCAGGATAGATGTGAGTGGCGATGACAATGAGAAGCAATCCTCGAGCTTACCATTTTGCTAGCAAAAGCATGCAAAGTGGTCGCAAACTCCACTCAAGGCTACACGAAAGATCAGATATTACGATATGTGGTATATTTACGAAGGCTATTCGCTGTTGTTGAAAAGAGAAGTAATTAAGTATCAGAAAGTTCTGCGTAGCCGGAGACTACGCACGGTAGTTATAGCACAAGCGCCTGTTTTTCACCGAGAGACCCCACTAGGCAAATATACCACCATGGTCAAATAAGTGCTGCTTTGGTGCGTCATTGCGTCGGGCTCGTATTTGGTCTCCCTCTATCCGTCTGGCCTGAACCTTCTCGATTTGGTGTCTTTCTCTCCTCTGACCAAGTGTTACACCTCCGTCCGCCCGGCCGCTCGCCTTATGTATTGAATGACCCCGCTCTATATTCCTATTTAATCGGCCTGTCTTGGGTGGTTTAGCGGAGTTACGTGATCACTGGTTGGTGGCAAATGCAGGCAAGTTGCAGGAGAGCCACTGACCACGTGACGACACGGACTAGACAAGCAAACCAAATTCGTCATCCTTCCACACACGACCATTTATATGAAACCATCTTCACTCTCATAAATCATAGACGAGGCTGAAAATCAATTACTATTTGATTATTATATCAGGTCGTCAGCAAACTACGATTGCGATGCAGGTGCTGACATGAGTATATATCCTGCTATTATCTGCACTCCCACTTGGTTGAGAACTATACCCACTCCGCAGCTCGTTGACTCGTCCACGCCCATCCCCATTCTCGCCTGATCCAAGTCATCGTAGGACGGTGTTGTAGTGAAAATACCGGTGCTTGATACCGTCCGAGGATGCTGATTGCCCGAGTGGCGAGGTTGATCTGCAGACACTGGGGCACCTCCACAACGAGGCTCCAATAGCCTCGTACAGGTCTCTAGCTTCTTGGTCTCTATGGTCTCTTCTGTTCGGTCAAGCGTACCTCAATCAAGCTGTCCTGCTCCAACGCTTTCTCTAAAACATTTTTTGCACTTATTTTGTTACCCCTATCGTATCCATGCTCACTCCTCCTCTCACCATGTATCTCTCTCCAGCCTTCCTATCATGACGTGATCCTTCACATATCACGCGTTTATGTATGACTTTAAATACCTATTAAAGAACAATTATTCACGTGATACATTTGTGTACCCGGTAGATGTTAGGCCGGTGATTATCTACGCGTGGGAATGGCCATAACTGGCTAATTGTCCACACAGATGTCACATTGACCAACCATAAAGGTGGGTGGCAAACCATCGTCGGAGATTGAGACGGCCAACCAGCATGACCATACCCCGTGTAAGTACAACACAGCACAGCATATACGCCTCCCCAGTCCGATGGGCAACCGAACCTTCTCACGAACGCCGGCTCCGGCATGATTGTCGCATACATTTTGAGGTCATTCGCCAGGCTCGCTTAATATGGTCAACTATGCTTAAACAAAAGCCATAAACACTATGCCGTATATGGTGCGTGTTAGGGTTGCACTGAATACGCCCACAACAGAAGAAGCGGCCCGCGGCCCACCTTTACCAGCGTGTGCCTGCCTACCTTCCTCTTTCGCGCACATAGCCCCTTAACGTATCGACAAATTGACACGACGTGGCTACATGCGGTGTTGACTAGATGTGATGCTTCGCCGCCGCCTGTCACTTTTGCCCCCGCTCCTTGTGTATGGTGTAGCGTAGAAGCGCGCGAAAAAGACCATCTCTCTGTTCTCCTATCGTCATTGTGGGTATTGGCCAATGACACACCTCCCGCCCTAGGTCGGGTGGAGGTTTAAAGTCCCGCCCTCCAGCGTCTCGACAGTTTGCCGGCACCACCTTGCGCTCATCTTTTCAGCAATTGACCACCACACCTCCCGCCGCCTCGGGAATGAGTTCGCCTAGCGACGACGAAGAAAGGCAGGAGTGGCCTGTCTCTAGGTATACTCCTTATATGCGCCCGTCACGACCAAACTCTAACATTTGACAGGCCTTTGTCACACGCGCCTCCACCGCTAGACATTCATGGACTATCTCATACTCCTTATAGGTACAACGTCCCCGGACCACTGCCCCCGCCCCCTTTCGACACTTCAAACAGCTTCCGTGTACCGTCCTCGGATTTTCCAGCTATACGTCCGTTCAGGGCGTACAACTACCTGCAGTCGCCAGGCGAAGACTTGAGCTCGCGAGTGTACACACTCGGGCAGGACAACCTATGGGAGGTAAACGGAAACTTGACATCCGAGTATAGACAATTCGCTCAGCACACTCCGCAGTTTACAAGCACGTACGAACCAGGAGCGCATTGGAATCCTCACCAAGTGTGGCGAGCCACGGAAGGTGGCGGCGGTGGCCAAAGTGAGCCACGACCATACGAAAACACTGGGATGGGTTATACGGACAGTTATCATACGTGAGTACGCTGTATGCTTGGTTTCACGCTGCGTTTCGGAGCTAAAGTTGCCGAGATTCTCCAGACCACAACCCTACCAGTCACCCAGCGCTAGCAGCCACCACCGATATAGCCCTCCAAATAGCGCTCCGGTGGCCGGTCCGAGCAACGGACCAGGTACCCTCGACCACCATCAGCCTCAACGGCATGGTAGACGAAACTCGGAGTCTTCCGCACATGGTGGAAAGAAGAAGAAAGGCTACTGTCGCGAGTGCAACAAGACTTTTTATCGCAAGGCTGAATACGACCGACACATGAAGACGAGCAAAGCTCATATCCGGCAGCATAGTGATGAGCCGATGCACGAATGCTTCAAGTGTGGAAGGGAGTTTAGGAGAGCGGACGCTAAGCTTAGACATGAGAAGTTGTGCGACGGGCGGGGCAAGCATCCCAGCTATGATTAAGTGATTTATTTACGGCTCTCTTTATTATTGTATTCGGCGTTTTCTTGCTGGTCTGCGTCTCGCTTTCTGTTTCGTTTTGACTTTTATTCCGCACATAATACCCTGGTCCTCTTGCTCTCTTGCTCATGTTTTCTTGTTACGCTTTCGATTCGAATCCACCACCCGCATTGCAGTATTCACAGCGACTGGACCATGTACATATCATTTCTCACACGAATAGCTAGTTTTACGTACCCTGCCTATATGCACAACGAGGCTGCGAGTATGATCGGACAGAGATATCATGATCTTCAAGATCTTCGTGCGCGCCTAGTGGCAAAGAAATAAATCTACACACAACACGAGGCGCCAGCTTGGGCGCGGCGTTCCCAGAATCGGCAATACAGATTCATCTGGTGTAGATCGGGATCTCTGTAAGCTGCACGTTGAACACGAGCGTTCGCCATGCGTTTCGGTTCCGATGAACGCCGGAAGAACAATACTGGTTTCTTTGGTGTAGATCGGTGAGAAACCTAGCTCCGTAGAGTAATCTGTCGATAGTTGTTCCGCTTAGCGCTCGAGGTTTTCTTCTGTCAGTCGCTCTGCGATGAGTTGTTTTTCTCCTATTCTCTCCTCGTTTCCTTTACCCGCTGTCGAAACATAAGGCTATGCCTTCATACGACAATAAATACACGATTTAAAAAAAACCTAGCTGGCGAAAGTGTGGTTCTTGGGCAAGGTTCGGCTATTGGCTGTTGGAAAGTTCCGGTTCATTTCGGCGAGTCTGTGTAGATGTTATGAGAGCGCGCGAGGGTGAGATTGGTACATGCAGCTCGAAGGTTCTTTGCATTGCAGTTTCGGTGCATGTGTTGTGTTGTACGAAATGTCGGGAGTTGTAGCTGTATGCGTGATTGGGTTCGAATAGAAGCTATCATGGCGGTTGGTGGCAATACCATACCTGGCTCACCTAGGCATGTCCCTGCTTGCCAAGATCTGGATTGTCCGACCTCGTCGGCCAGGGCTCGAGAACATATCAAGTTTTGTCGGATCAGACCCCAGATTATGAGACTTATGAGCATAATTTAGTGGGTCATAACCTCGGAGAATCGATATCAACCCCACATATTTGTCTTTTGGAACAAGGGGGCGAGGTATCATGCACATATTTGGTATTCTACACATACGAAAATCTCTGCAGGGCTGGGGCGCGCTTTTCTTGGACATTATATTCTACAACCAACTGAGTCACGGCCAACAACATCCCTGAGCAAGTTGCGCCACCACCCTCCATGTTGTACAAAAAAAGGACCAAGGTGCCGACGAAAAAGCATGTTTTCGGGACAATAGGAGATAAACTTGTCGATACTTTCCGTTTATGGACGGTTTCAGGACGGATTGATTAAGGTTCATGACGTGAGTTGCGGTTCCGAAAATTGGAACATGAAACAAGAGGATTCTGATCGGTTGGGTGGCCATGTTGAGCGCTTGAACATAAAGATAAAGACATGAAAAATTGAGGTAGAGGGCAATGGAGGCGGCGAATATGAGCGTCGAGCATAATGAAATCTGCGGCGCCGGACTGACGGACAATGAAAATCCAATTAGAGCTAGTGCATGCGCGCTGGACGATTTGAAGTGATTTGGGGCAGATCAGGTAATCGAATTTGATGAAATCAATAGACGAGTCCTAGCGCCACAGTACTGGACTATCACCTCGACACCCGGGCTGGTTTCCGGAACTGCTATGCTGGAGCCAGTTGGAGAGGTCCGTATGCGATAGAGTCAGTCAACACGCACATCGTCCACGTCGCTCTGCCGATTTTTCTGACTTTTTTCTTTGCAACTACACAGTTTGTTGTGCACTTGCTCGTTTGGTGAGTGATGTTGCCTCTGTTCGGGAGAGTTTGTCGAGCTAACGTCAGACCAAGTCGTATTTCGCGTATTCTGAGTATATCTTGTGATGTCTGCGGCGGCGCGTCCACCTGGGCGCGGTGGGTCGTCGCTGCTGAACATGCGGCGCAAAACTATGCAACCCGACGAGTCCTACACCAGCGGCGGCGCGGGACCGAGCCATGCAGCAACCCAGAGCGAGCCCCCGCCGTCGCCGCAACTGTCATACTTTGACAAGTATCCCAAACGAGCTGAGCGGCTCGTACGCGACCCCGACCAAAAGCACGTCACTATCGAGTTTCCGACGATCCCGGAGCGTAAATCCACGACGCCCAGACACGCTGGAGGGCTCCGTGACTGGCGTGTGGTGCAAGCGCACTTGGAGCCGCGTGTTGGGCCTCGACCGGGTCATAATGCGCGACGGAGAGACAAGGACAAGGAGCGTGAAAAAGACGGGGCGACGAAGATCAGGGATCCGGACGATATGGTCATTGTTTCGCTCGCAAACTCTCCGTCGCCGACGTCGTTGTCTCCATCGCTGCCGCCAACCTCGCCGGCGTTGTCAGACCAGTCGACGCCGACAGAGCGCACGCCAACAGCGCCGCATGCGGGTTCGTCACAAGACACGGCGCGGCGACGTCCGGCCAAGACCCCTGCTGCATCAGTCTCGGCGCCTGCAACCCCATCCTCGTCTGCATTTGTCCTCGCCCCGCCCAGTCCCTCGCTCGCTTCCGGCTTTCGCTCCTCTCTTATATCTTCCGCAGGTAAGCGCCATTTTTCGTTATCTTTTTCTTGTTGGTTTTGTTGCTCAGTTCTTCGATGATGATTGTGCAGGGACACTCGCTTCGTCGTCTGCCACAGAAGCGAGTGCGCTCACACCACCACGTACGCCCACATCGCCCCACGACTCTGTGCTCATCGCGTCCAGCTCGGTCGAGGCCATGGACGCGCTCATCGAGGGCATGGGATCTACTTCCAGTCTAGACGTCTCGTTTTTATCCCCCTCGTTCAACCGGGCCTCGCGCTTTGGCTACCCGCTCTATCAGCCCCCGTTGCCCACCCCACCGGACGGCATCAAACTCGGCATAGTCCACAAACCAGCAGAAGAACCATGGCGCCTCCAATCAGACGGAAAAAATCACATTCCGAGCAAGGACAAGGACACGTCTGGCTCGGACATCGACTGGGCCAAACGATACGACGACGACGACTACGACGAGACCGAAACAGAAACCGACGCTTCACCTCTTCCGTCTCGACGCACACCTACCACTTCCACCTCGACCTTTGCGTCTACGTCTGGCGCGGCCAAGTCTTCCACTATCGGCCGCAACTCGAGCTCGAGTGCCAGCTCGACCCCGCGCGGAGACTCTGCCCCGCCTAGTCGAACAGGAACGCCTTCAAACGCCAACGCGAGTATACCTCCTTTTCATCGTTCGATAACCTCTGCTACCGTCACGTCCGCTACCACGACAACACCGCCCATTCGAATCCGATCAGACGAAGAGATCGAAGCGGAAGAAAGCGCCGACGTAACCAGCCCGCTCGTTCCGCCCGTACGTGTTCGACAACGAAGCGGTCTCAGCGTGCGCAGCGCCATGTCAGGTCGGAGTCGAACTACCGGGTCCGGACGGACAATATCGACGAGCTCGACTGGGTCGTCTGTTCATCGCGCACGCGGTCTGGCGCGGAGTCCGGGGATGTGGGATCTATCCAACGCGAGCTCGTCGACGGATCTGATGGAGACCGACGGAACGATGGACGCGATTATCAAGAACCATGTGTCTCGGTCTGGAGAGGAAAAGACGAAGAGGATCGTCGTGCCGAGCATCGACGAGATTATACGGATGCACGCGCCTGCGGTGGTCGCGGCCAACCACGCCGCCTCGAAAAGCGCGACGCGGACCGGGTCACCGTCTGTACCGGGCACACCCACCTCTGGACTTGCGCCCAGTCTCGCTGGGTCGTCTTCATTAAGCGTTAATGCGAGTTCAGGCACGAGTACGCCTCAAATGTCGACACCCGGCCACAGCAGATCTGCATCACACGATCAGGTCGAGGCTGAGCTGCCACGCTCGTCGATCGATTCGATTGCAGACGAGGCGCAGCGTGCGCTCCAGGTTTTACAAGACCAAGAGGCGACGGTGCGGCTTCGACGTCGGGCGAGTATGGGCAAGGCGCCGAGTGTGGGTGCGGGTGTGCCGGGCGGGTTGAAACACGCGCGGTCGTTTCCGAAAGCTAGAGCGAGCTCTGTTCAGGGCGATTCGTCTGCTTCGGCGTCGTTGTCGCCGTATCTAAGGTCTCCGCTTTCAGATGGCGCGTCGATTTGTTCTGGGAATTCGGGAAATACGGTGGTTTTGCCTCCTACGCTTGGACGAGCGGCTACGACGGGTACCGTGCCCTCCATCGGTGATAATACGCTTGAAATGGCTCAATATCTTCGATCACCACGTCTTACTCGTCTCCTCACGCTCCGACGACCTGCAAATGCCGGCTTGACGGTCTCGCTTGCGGATGTAGGATCCCTTACCGGCCGACCTGTAATCGTTTACCTCGGATTAGGATGTGTTCGATACTTGGTCGCGTTGTACGACGAAATGGCCGAGGCGCTCAACCTTCGACTTATTTGTGTTGATCGGTGGGGATTGGGTCGGACGTCGGATGTGCCTACTGAGAAGAGAGGATTATTAGAATGGGCTGGGGTTGTCGAAGAGGTTGCGGATACGCTTGGGCTGGGACGGTATAGCGTGCTTGCGCATTCGGCCGGAGCACCATACGCGCTCGCTAGTTCGCTCAAAGGTGGAGAGAGGTTGTTTGGGAGTGTTCATTTGTTGGCGCCGTGGGTTAGTATGGCTGTCGACGGAGGTTAGTTGCACTCTTTTGTTTAAGCCGTTTATTGAAACTGATTTCATACGAACAGGCTACAAATGGCTTAAATTCGTTCCCAACGGACTGATCAAGACTGCCCAAGCTGCCGAATGGAAATTCCAGGGCTGGATGATTGGCAAGCCACCGACGATCCAGTACGAGGGCATCGGATTCGACGCGAGTGCGCCAATGGCGGGTATCGGACCGGACGAGCTCGAGCGGCCTTCATTTAGCTCATTCGACGAACTGGACGATTTCGAAGGCCGGTTCGCGAGTCGGAGTACGCTTGCGCACCCACCGCCTGAAGAGGAAAGGCGCGAGCTGGAAAAGAAGAAGAGCGCGACGAGGTTAAGACAGGTGTCGAGCAAATCTGCGTCTGCGAGCGGAGATGCGTTTGAGGACAATGCCGACGGACGACCGCGAAAAGGGAGCAAATCGATCTTTGGCGGATTGTTTGCAAACACACTTCCGAAGAATAGTGGGCGGCGTGGGATGTCTACACCCCCGAGCGCGATTGCAGCTCCGATTCTGACAGCGGCGCCTATTCCACCTGTTCCCCCTATTCCTGTTCCTCCTTCGCCGACTACTCCGACGGGACGTCCGCAAAAGCTCAAAGGGTTGAGATCCATGTCGTCGCTCAAGGCCCAGTCGACCAAGTCTGAACCGGCCAAGGCGTTCAAGGATCGGAGTGTGAGTGCGAATGTGGGAGCGGGAGTTGGGGTGGGACTTGGGCTCGGGATGGAAGCCGAGGATGCAGAGGTGGATGCCGAGGCCGAAGCGCGGACTCAGGCGTGGGCTTCTGAATTTGGAGAGGGCGATTCGGGGACGAGGCCGAGACAGCGGCGGTCGTTGTCGTTGACTGCACGTCCGTCTACGGCGGGTGCGAAACTCGGGTCTCAGAGTCCATGTGGACAGCCTACGTCGCCTCGCAGTCCGAATCCGTGTACGACGCCTACCAAGACGGTCACGCTTGCGTCTGCACTCCTTCAAGCTTCTCATGCTGAATCGCTCAAGGGCGGGACGGCCGATCTTCTTTCGATTCTTGAACGGGATTCTAAACCCTGGGGATTCTCCTATGCGGATGTTCGACAGCCTGTACGAGTGTGGTACGGTGACCGGGACGACAAGATTGGGATAGGCAGCGTACGATGGATGGAGCGCGTGATGAAAGCGTGCGACGTCAAGATCGTCAAGGGCGCTGGACATAGTCTGATGACCAACGCCGAGGTGGTAGTCGAAGTTTTGGAAAGCATCGCTCGGGAATGGGACGAGGCCAGTTGATGTTGTTGTTTTCTTTTTTTCGTTTTTTTATTATGTCTTTCTTGGTTCGCGTTTCGGTTGTGGTTTTCTTACTCTCTCTCGTTAGTAGTCTTAGCTCTCGTGTGGTTTGTTGCGCGTTATATTCCCTCTCGATTACGTTTTTCGGTATATTCCCCCCGTCTTGCACGTCTCTTTTTTTCGTTTTCACGTTTTATTATTTGTGCTATAGTATATAGTTGTATTGCTTCTCCTACCTGTTTATTTTTTTCTCCTGTCACTACTTGCCTTGGGGTGTCCAATCGTATCGTCGGCTTGTTTTGCGGTCTTGATCTGGGGTGGCGAATACTTCTCAATTATCATGTCCAAGAAGCATGACATCATTGTCGAAACCGTACTACGGAGGTCGATGTGTTGATTTCTCGTGTCGAAGAACAGGTTCCCCGATCTGACATAACGCATATAGCCACCCCAAAGCGCCACCCTGTGGAGCCAGAAAGCATAAATTGCAAATTTCTCCACTCGGAACGACCACACCAGAAGATCGTCTCCGTGAAAGATAAGGGCCAAGACAATATGAATATGTAAAATTGTACGTTTTGTCTGCCGCGGAGATCTATCTGTTTATGCCGAACTAATACATTCTTTGCGCGGGGAAGTGGGTTGGGCCTTCATCCCATCTGCGTCATAGATGTGGGGAGGAAGGGAGAATTGTGCGGGCAAGTGGTGGAAGGGGTGTTCTGCGAGGTATATAAACTGAGGGAAACCGACTCGAGAGCAGCACAAACTACACTCTCGTCTATTCTATCAACTCAATTCAATCTACCTATCATGACTACTACCGCCAAGTCTTTCGTCGTCGACGCCGCTCTGTTCGATATGGTGAGTATACTCCCCGCCTAGCTCTTGCTCGGAAACTGACGAAGACCATGCTGTAGGACGGCACTCTCGTCGACAGCATCGCCGCCGTCGAGATGGCGTGGGGCAACGTCGCAAAAGAGATCGGCCAAGACCCCGACTACGTGATCGCTGCCACCCACGGCAAGCGAGCGATCGACAACCTCCGCCAGTTCAAGCCCCACATCACATCCGAGCGCATGGAAGACGAAGTCAGCAAGTTCGAGCAGACCATCCTCGACTTTGCGGACGAGTACGGCCACAAGACAAGCTCGTACCAGTCGTCTGTCGCGTCCTCTCCTCCGTCGTTGACGCCGGCGAGCAGCACGCCATCGTCTCGTCGGTCGTCGATGTTCGAGATGTCTTCTGCATCGTCTTCTCGTCGGCCGTCGATGGTCGAGCAAGAGTCGTACGAGGTCGGGTTCCGGCGCGAGCTGGCGGGGCTTGCGATACCCGAGTGTGTGATGGAGGACGAGGACGCGATTGCAGAGCTGAGCGAAGAGGCATATGAGGCGTGGAAAGCAGAGGGGGAGCTTGTGGACCGATCTGTGCGGATCTTGCCTGGAGTGCGTCGGATGATCGACTCAATCCCAGAGGGACGGTACGCCGTCGCCACATCTGGCGCCAAGACGTATGGTGAGTATACATGTCGCTTAGCGCGCATACATTGGTGTTCTGACAAGAATATATAGCGTACGGTGCGATGTCGCGGGTGGGGATCGTGCCGCCAAAGGTGACGATCACTGCGTGCGACAAGCGTCTGAAGGCAGGCAAGCCTGCGCCTGACCCGTTCATCCTGGCTGCGGAGTGTCTCGGGTTCGATCCGAAGCGGTGTGTAGTGTGGGAGGACTCGCCGTCCGGGATCCGTGCTGGAGTGGCGAGCGGAGCGACTGTGATCGCAGTGTGCACGTCTCACACTCGGGAGAAGATTGCGGACTGCGGTGCGCACTATATCGTGGAAGATATGGAGAGTGTGAAGTGCGATGTGATGAAGGATGGGCGACTGAAACTCACTGTCGACGACAATGTTTCGTCCGTGGGTGCCGCTGCGTGAGGAGCGTACGTTTTTAGTTTGCGTTGGGCTACCTGCAATTTTTTTTCAGCCTTTTATTTTTCTTCCCTTATCTGTCCATTTCGAGCCTCCCCAGACTCTCACCTTCTTCTATGCATCATAGTTCACTATGACTTATTGTATCCGTAGCTCACATTGTCTTGTGCTGCTTTCTGTTCTATGTATAGAGGTCCGAACGTAGACGCGTGTTGAATTTCACTTGTAGTGCGTTTGATGAATGAAGTCAACTTCACCAACATATTAGGATCCTTCAGCAGCTTGAATCAATTGCTTCTTATACCGCTCTAACAGACCTCCGTTGTCTGGATCCCGCTATTCAACCTGCCTAGCTCGTATGACTTGATTAGCTGGTATGAGAGCGATAGGAAGCGTAGACTTGCAGTTGTTGAGGTGTGATGCTAGAAATCTAGAGAGGTGCCGAGTGAGATAAGCCAGACGAATTATGCTGCTATCACTAGCTTTCAGTAGAGATCCCTGTCAGTTACATAGTTCCATGCTCACAGGGATCAGGGGCTACCAAATCGGTAGCGTTTGGGAGGTCACGTGTGATAAATTGTTAAGTACTTTTGAGGGTAGCAATGGCGGCGTTGATAGCTGGAATCAATGAGCTGAGCGTTTTTCAATATTATGTGGAGAGCATTTTATTAGTTAGCCAAGCGTCGATCGTTTTCTCCTTGACAAGCGCAAACAACCCGCACCGAGTCTCTACTGTGTCTCTTTGCGATGTATTGATAGGCCGGTTTGTATCAGGCCAATACGTTTCATCTCACCATCAATCATATCCTACCTATACTCGACAATGAAATAGGAACTCTATCGGAAATAAGAATGGGAAAAGATACTTTTCGAGCGCCAGAGGTCCGTTATAATCCTTTTCAGTTTCAGGGATGGTTGTATGCGTTGGTTATTTACTCAAAGTGCGAGTTGATCTCTAATCCGATGCAAATTTATTCACATGTTTACTCTTATCTGGCCATCTTACAAGTGTATCAGTCGGTTTTAACCAAGACCGAAGCTTAAAACTTGCAACTGGGTAGAACACATGTTAGATACGAGCCAGTGAAAACTTGCGAGAAGAAACTTACTAAGAGTTAGAGGTGTTGCTTGTCAATTTTGTGGGCTCGGCACCACTACTGTTGCCCTGGTACGTGTCGCAGATGCTGCTGACAGAGGTCAAGCTGAGCGAAGCTTTGTCGATGGTAGCAGTATCACCATAGTTGGAGTTGATGCCACAGAGAGACGAGCCGCTCTTTCCAATGATCTGAGAAATCAATACAGTACGCTTGTACTGACTAGAGTACGATCCCGTAGCTTCAGCATGCAAGATCACAAGAAAAAGGATGAACGGGCCTCACGTGGAGCAATTGCCGCATGAGCGGTACAACTTGCCAAAAGTCTGAACACAGTACGAGTCGATTTTGACTGTTCCACCGCCGTTGTGCTGCACGACTTTGTCGTCCGCATTCTTGGCACCTCCACCAATAATGTTGGACGTGCCGGACGTTTGCTTGATAGTAATAGCGTCCTCGCATACGTCCTCAAACCAGACGTTGTAAAGATTGCAAGGGCCGAGACAGTGGACGCCTTCAGCTTGGTTAGCACCAATTACAACGTTTCTGTATAGTTATGAGTCTTTGGAATAGGCTACCACAGACTTATCGTACTTACTGTAAGGTTCCCCCAGATTGGACCAAGAATACCGCGTCAGAGTCTCCACCCTCGGTCTGGCCTTTGCATGCACCAGACCCGCGGTCGAAACGAACATTGCCGCCTGTTCAAGCACCCGGTTCAGCTCTGCTAGCTACAAAATAAAGGTTTGCATACCATCGAAAGTGCCAGTTATAGACATTGCGGCGCTTAGGGATGATGTCTTAGGTGGTGTGGGGAAGGTGCAGCTCGCAGCTCTCTTCACGAACGGGGGAGCGTCAGCATCACGACGCACAAACTGGTCAACGTGAGTAGTCGTGGGCGAGGGAGCAGCAACAGCTGAGTTAAAGATTGAAGCAACGACAGCAGCGAGACCAACGTATGGGAGAGCAATCATTGTAGGGGTGTAATAGAAGTTATTGAAGCAGTAGAAGTCAAGCGTAGAGCTGGATGCAGTCTTGTGTGAGCCTGTGTCCTAGATTTTATAGTGCAGATGCTTGAGTGCCATCAGAGACCGGGCCGTTAGACACTGGCATGGTTGCGTTCGAGCCGGTCCGCTTGAGCTCTCCACTTGCGCAAGCAGGCCACGAGGAGTGATTCGAAAAGGTAGCGGGCCGCCAAGACGTAGTCTGCGAGTAGAACCATCAAGCCATGTTGGCCTTGCTATCATCACGCGAGCGTGATTCCAGAGGTGGATTTTCCGCAAACAACATTTCGGCAGCTTACCGCATTCGCCAGCGTACCATTTTAGGCATGGATATCAGCACGTGGAGCGTAAGCCTATTTAAATAAAGAAAAGAACATCAGACAACGCTCACGAAGATAAAAATAGGACCGCCAGCTTGGCAAAATGCCAAGACTCCTGTCCATAAGTATCTTTGTTTGACTATGTCACCACGCTTCACCTTGCAGGTTTCTCCGCGAGTGTGCAGCGAATGGGTATGTCACTCGGGAACATCGGAAGCATCGGGTGCAATGTATATACTAAGATGGGTGCGACTGACTTTGAGCAAAACTGCTTCAACCGTAACCTCGTATCAAAACGGAATGTTTCCAATGACCTGAAGCATATATGTTGGGCATGAAAAATACAGCAAGTGCATCTGGAATATAACTGCGGCCAAAAGAAAGGTGGCAGCTCGTTCCTTTGCGTTATGTTGCGAGAACGTCATCATTGTCAATATAAACTTGCGTATATTCTACACGACATTCTACTACTTATGGTATATGCGTCAAACGATGGTGGTGGGGTGTTACAGGAAGGAGGTGGGAGGTGGGTAAGAGTTACCGTAAAGGCTTGTAAGCGTCTCAGACCGCATACAGGAGCTCCAAACTACCTATTTGAGACACCTGCGCTTACAGAATCTTAGTAGCTATCTCAGAATGTGTTGGTCCCCCTATTCACACACTATTTCCATGTATGCAGTCTAAACACATCGTATCAAAATACTATTTATACAGTTACGTTCGCCTCAACGAGGCGATTCTAATGGTATATACCATGTACGATAACTTCACCTCTTTCGTGTGGTGCTTGGATGAGTGTTTTAGCGCTACGGCCCTGAGTTTTTTCGTTTGGCAAACGGTTATGAAATTTGCAATAAGCCTTTATGGTAACTCCTACCTACCTCCCACCTCCTTCCTGTAACACCCCACCACCATCGTTTGACGCATATACCATAAGTAGTAGAATGTCGTGTAGAATATACGCAAGTTTATATTGACAATGATGACGTTCTCGCAACATAACGCAAAGGAACGAGCTGCCACCTTTCTTTTGACTATAAGCATTTGCCTCAAGTAATGGCCTATCTAAACATGTATTAAGCAAAAGGTTCTCTAGGGCCGCCAGCCAGTCATAATAAAATCCACCATTTGAATGGCCAGACGCTCGCAATACTTATGATGTTGCTTATGCGATGATGCCTCCCACCGCGTTGCGGGCTGTAAGCTGAAGGAGTATGAGGCCCAGAAGCCATACGGTGAGCAGAATATTAAGGAGCCCAGACTGGCACCAGGAGCTGCAAAAGCCATTCGAAATTATTACGCATATATCTACTCAGTGGATGTTGACTTCGGACGTCAATCACACCCTTCCAGCGTCGAAGGTACGTCGTCTGCCGCACCCCGTGAACCCTAGATTTAAACTATTGAGAAAGAAGGAAAAATCATAGAAGATACTAGGTGCTTTCGATAAGTATAAGTGATGAGCGAAAAGTGGATGAGCAGGATGAGCGTTTTTTTGGGACGCGAAACAAGGCTATAACAGACTTATATTGAATCCTCCGCTCGCCAGAGGTTCTCCTCGATCAGCTCATATACGCCAACCATGGCAATGCCCCAGCCTCTTCTCCCTTCGCTATATGGTATTCCAGGCATACCTCGCGAGGAAATCGCAGAACCTAATCTAGTCGGCAACATCCGCCATAAAGTGTACATCGCTGCCATAATAATTGTGCTTGCAGTTGTCGTTACCTGCACGGCGCTATTCATGTTGGGCTGAATGTATTATGCTGGCTCTGAGTAAGTCTTAAATTCGTGCAGAGCCAAGATATAATGCTGAACAGTGTACCACCATGTACGCAGCCACACTGAATCTGTTTGCTGAAGTCACAAGCCGTTTTATCGGCCGAGCGCGACAAGCACGAACGGTTGTCTATAATTCCCGACAACCGAGCACGACATCCGTGTTTGGAGCGCCTTACCTCGTTCCCCTCCACACTGCTAGATAGGCTCTTACGGTTCCCTGAGGTTTCCTACAACTCTATATACAGTTTTATCGCCCCGGCACTCAACTTCATTGGTGTTGTGCTTCTCGCATGTCTCTATCCGATAGCTTTCCTAATGTCTTCCCCAACTTGATGCGGTCTTGATCCCTTTGCCCTCTCCCCTCCCCCCTGGATGTACTTTCTCGTATGTAGCCTATGAAATCCGTATATCATTGATATCTCACTTGACGAGCAAAAATAGCCTCATACTCAACTGGTAAACATAGCCTGAAATTTCAGCTATTGCCCATACCAGACCAATGCACCACTTGGGACGAGATAGAGACACAGATGGTACGGAGACGGGGCGTATTATACGCCGTCTGCCGTTTCCACAGCATAACCATTTCACGCACTTCGCCAGTCTCTAACTGAGCTCTCAGCTGTTATCCTATGTCATTTTTAGCTGTTCATCAAACATCGATTGCCTAAATAAAGTAAACCGATGGGCCGCGTCTTCTACATGCCTTTCAATGCGCACTCACTGCGCGTCTAGGCAGTGCTCGCCAATCTTTCCGAAGACCTCGCTTTTCAATAACATCCGCAGGCATGCAATACACAGGATCTAAGTCGACAAGGCCGGGATAACCGAGCAAAGATAGGCCTGGACGATTGCTCGTCAATTTGCCTCAATTAGAATACCTCGAGATTGGACGCACCAGCAACGCCAAAATGCGTGTGAAACACATCGGCCATATCACCGGGGCGGTCTGCAATTCCGCCTACGTCCAGATCCTATAGTAAAAAAGAACATGTTTTTAGTTATATCGACAAATGGAAATAGCGGGTTCCATCTCACTTGCGCAGACAAGATAAATTTAATGAGCGAATCTGCATCAACCCAGTGGAGTTTCTTTAGGATACAGAGCGACGAAAGCACCCAAAAGCTGTAGCACACCTAGAGATATTGTTTTGTCAACTCAAATACTCTTAATAACTTGCCATAGGCCTACATCTTCCAGTTTTTCAGGTCGCCCGTTCAGACCCCCGTTGGGGAGCTGACGCTCGGCCAGCCACCATGCCACAGTTGGGAGATCAGCTTCATCCAGTCGATCGAGTATTGCAAGAGTTCCCAAACAAACCCAAACTAGAACAAGTAGGTTAGACATTCGCATAGAATTTAGAAGTGAGCTGAGAAATACTTTGCGCAGAGTGGCTTTCTGCCCCCTCGGTTCCACCAAATCCGCCATCGAAATTCTTGCATTTTCGAATGTATTCCACAGTCTTCTCTGTATCAAGCTGGGACAATCTACCTAGTAGCGATAAAGCAGAGGTTGCGCAGTAGGTGAACCGTGTATCGATTTCTCCCCACCGATCCCCAGTGAATGAGCCATCTGGATATTGCAGCGATAGTATGTCTGTTTATAATTGAATAAGGTGCAACAAGAATGCTCTTGAAATCCCTACATTTTGTTACCCGAGCTTTGTCGATTCTCTCAAGTGCATCGTGCATGATAAGGATCTGGATGGCCGAGAGGGTGGACAGAAGGTGTGCATCGTGGCCCGGGAATGTCCCAAACGCACCTAATTTCTCAGAATAGCGTCGTTATCAGAGGCATTTAGTTCCAGGTGAGGACCACACCTTCTTGCTCATCCCAACATGACATAACAAATTCGATCATGTCATCTCGTTCAAGTGCAGCAGGCTTTCCCATAATAGAAACAGCAGTGAACCCCCAATAAACAGCATTCATACGCAGGTGAGACGTCAGGTGATATGCAAGATCGTCTGTGTTCTATGATATTGAATCTTCAGTTGAGGCCATGTACTGGAAACATCTACACACCTCCCCAAGCCTTTGAATATAATCAATGTGCTTCTCTGTCTCTAGCGTTGTCGACATATTTTTTATAATAAGTGTCTTATTTAGTATACGATAGAGGAGGGGGTCACAGAATTCAATTATTGTTAATAAAGGCTGTGAGGCGTGTGTGTCAGATCTGTTGAAGGTGGCAGGCTTGACAAGTTGGGTTTAATGAGTAGGGTCACGTGTCGTCAGCAGTAAGCGCCTAGCCTACGCGTCTCTTTGTGTCCTACTCTTCTCCCACCACAATGTCTGCCTTCACTGTTCACATCAAGCATGGCGGGAAACAACAGAGCCTTCAGCTTGACCCCGAACAGCCTCCATCGGCTTTCAAAGAAGCCATCTATCAGGCCACAGGAGTCCCGGTCGATCGTATGAAAGTCATGATCAAAGGATCTTTGCTCAAAGTCGGTGACGTATTTAGCTAGTATATAATATCGTACATATTAACTCTCATCTAGGATGATATGACGTGGAAGGGAGTCAACCCTAAAGCCGTGAGTTGTTGATCTTTTGGCGTTGAAGTGATTAATGATGTATTTCCATATAGGGTCAAACTTTTATGGTAATAGGAACTGCCGGGGAGCTCCCGAAACCGCCCTCCACGCCTGTACAGTTCTTAGAAGGTTAGCCATAATCTGTTGCCTCCGTTCATCCTGGCCTGACTTGAATGGGATAGACTTGGACGACAGTGAGCTCGCGAGCGCGGTACGTGTGTGATCGTCTCGTAGATGTCTTTGCCTAATACGATATTATTTGTAGCTAAGCATGCCAGTGGGATTACAAAAGTGAGCATCCTTGCGCTATTCACGACATCGCCTCTAATCAATTAATCAATAGCCTTGGCAATACATGTTATATGAATTCAACCGTTCAAGCCCTTCGAGCAATACCTGAGCTACAAACTGCCCTTGAGCCGTGAGCTGCGTCTGTCCAGTCAAAATATTATGCACTAATAATGATAGTAGAACATCTTCTGGTCCGCCAAATCCCCAGCGTCGATTAGCAATCGCCATGCGAGATACCTACAAAGCTATGGGCAAAACAACGGATGGCTTCCCGCCCATTATGCTCTTACAAGTAGGGAATGGCTACTGAGCCAAACTTGTGCTATGACTAAACATACAATCTCTAGAACCTACGAACATTGTTCCCCCAATTTGCTGAACAATCAAATACTGGGCAATTTGCACAACAAGGTATATGCTCTTAATAGCACACGGGTTAACCCAATACTGACTCTAAGTCTTTCAGATGCCGAAGAATGTTGGAGCCAGTTGGTGAACACGATCAACACCCAGGTGCCTGGCTTATCCGATGGTGCAGGGGCTGCGGCCAAGTCGTTTGTTGAACAATACATGATGGGAGAGATGCGTACTGTGTAAGCTTATGCCCTTTTCTTATCTCTTTACATGCTAACTTTACTCTAGACAAAAGTCTATCGAAGACCCTGAGGAGCCCGAGAAAGTCACCACAGAAGGGATGCTGAAAATCAACTGCAACATCACCTCGGCCACCAATTATATGCATAGTGGTATCAAAGATGTAGGTCAATTTTTCGACAATTCAG
The DNA here is from genome assembly GCA_037042815.1 of Ceratobasidium papillatum. NCBI lineage: Eukaryota > Fungi > Basidiomycota > Agaricomycetes > Cantharellales > Ceratobasidiaceae > Ceratobasidium > Ceratobasidium papillatum. The sequence continues at coordinate 11,460 of JAYRCO010000252.1, read as the reverse complement.
GCTGGGCTTACCTCACGACGAATGCAGTCTTTAGACGAAGTGATTGAAAAACACAGCGAAAGGCTCGGCCGCACAGCCCAATATCAGCAAACTTCCCGCGTATCCCGACTGCCATCTAACTTGACAGTTCATATGGTTAGGTTCTACTGGCGTCGTGAAATTAACAAAAAGGCCAAGATTATGGTGCGTAGTTGCTGGTTGGCAACTCAATTGTCCCCTTATGTTGAGCTGTCATCTAGCGAAAAGTCAAATTTCCTTTCGAGCTCGATGTTCTCGACTTGCTTACAGACGAGCTTCGCGCGAAACTCCAGCCTGCGACGCGGAAACTCCGAGAACTCGAGGGCGAGCGTTTGGAACGCCGTCGAGCGCGCCGCAAGCTTAAAGCAGCGTCGGCTCCTACCACATCCACTCAAGCCTCGACCAGCGCTCCCGTTCCAGCAGAAACCGGTGATGCTATGGCTGTCGACGAGCCCCGTCCTGGTGACATTGAAGACGAAGCAATCGCTCGAGCTAGGGAGAAGACTGCGTTGGAAGAGGTTATTGATCCAGAAGTGAAGGCTGATACAGGAGCGGCTGTTCACGCGCTGTTCGATTTGGCAGGTGAGCGCCCAAGATCTCTTCCAGAGGAATAGAGCGCTCATGTGTTACATTGATGCTGCAGCCATTGTTACCCACAAGGGCGCTTCCGCAGACGGCGGGCACTATATCGGATGGGTACGAAAGTCCGCCCTGGAGCCTGCCGGTGCTCAGAACGAGAGCGCTCCCGAAGCTGATAAGGAGGAGTGGTACAAATTCGATGATGACAAAGTCTCTATTGTTACTCGCGAGAAGATTTCGACTTTGGATGGAGGAGGAGAGGATAGTACCGCATATATCCTTCTATACAGGTACGTTCCGATTTTTTTTCAGCGATAGAACAGTCTAGATTTATAGGGTCAATTATTTGTAGGGCAAAGAACGTTTACTAGATATAGTTAGGATGAATTAAATATGCATGTGCACGTGTGAGCGACGTCCTTAGACCATATTAATATGGATGTTAGCAGCCGACACTGCCAGTCTCGGGTGTTATGCTCCGATATCGAACTCTTTTGACAGCGGCACACGTTCTCTGATGAGCGCGCGGCTTGGTGAACAGCCTTGATTCCGAACTGGTGCTTCCGAGTCAGCCCGCCTAACAGAACAAGTATTGTTCATAAGATATGAGCGCCTGGATGAGCGAGGTGTACAGAGGTATAAATATGCTACAAGCGGAGCTAGTATCCAACATTCTTCAGACTCAGCTCGCCCATCAACGGAACACCTCATACTCTAAGAACCAATCATGGTTGGCTATACTCGTTTGACCGCTAGCGTAGTCTTGCTTTTGGCCACTAGCAACGCCTTCGCTCTCCCTCAAACTACCATGTCCGAAGCTCGATACAATTACGCTGATAACACCCAACTTGCCCTTTCTGCTTCTCCGGATGTGGCCACAGAATTCTCGGAATATCCTCTCGAGTTTATCTCCTCGGCTATCCAGACGATGGCCGATGCATACCTCGATGCTCATAACTCCTTCCGTTCTCAGCATGGTGCGCGCCCTCTTGTGTGGTCCCCAGCGCTAGCAGCAAAGGCCCAGAACTGGGCGAACGGATGCGTGTTTAAGCACGGAAGTGTGGGCGAAAACTTGGCTGCTGGAACCGGGAACTATGGAGCAGCAAATGCTGTTAAGGGGTGGACGGATGAAATCAGTAGGTCGTTTGCTCAGTACCAGTAGAACTTTGGAGCTAAATAACAGGCTCAGAGGATTACGACCCGCGCAACCCACAGCCTAGTCACTTCACACAGGTTAGTATCAGATGCCAATCATTTTTATAATTTTAGCTAATTGGAACATATCATTTTGCAGGTTGTATGGAAGAGCTCCACTCAGCTTGGCTGTGCAGTGAAACAGTGCCCTCCTGGATCGATTTTCCCAGCTAAGTTCGGAGGTATGTTTCATTTAGCACCGGGACGTATGGGATGGCATTGACTGACTGAGTCTTTATTAAAGTTGCATACTATCATGTTTGTGAATACGCTCCTCCCGGCAATGTTATTGGACAGTTCCCGTAAGTAATATCAGTGTCTAGAAATCATGTACTAAGTAATATACATTCAGCGCCAACGTTCAAAAGTGAACAAACTGGAGAGAGTCGTCTAGTGTAGAATGCCTTGGATTGAGTGACTTATGTTTTGATTAAGTAGTATAGAGCGAGAAGTAATGTATACCGGTTGTCAAAGATTTAAGTAGTTGTGGCATACCCACACGATACGACATGGGAAGACAGCTCTGGTCCATCAATAATACAGATTATTGTCGCACGCAAAATGGGTATAAACAGGAGCTCTTTGACTCATGGTCGAGTATTACACCTTTGAGCTGAGTGTGAAATAAATCGCTCTGGGGCTAAGAGTGCAAGAGCGCCTGCGTGCTCTGGACCCTCCTTCGACCACTTAGAATAGCGTCTATGTTTCAGATAGATATTATTCATCGAAATAACATAGCCTCGGTAAACGCTAACTCACGTATGCAGTACCAGTTACAAGGACTATTACTAGAATCACTGTCGATACACCCAGCCAGCTGAGGGCACTAATTTGAGGTTAGCATGTATCCTAATTTATCTCACACAAACGACAACCATAAGCTCATATATGCTCACGCGTTGGCTTTACTGGCTGGTGGTGGCACTACTACCAGTTGGAGGTCTGAAAGGCCGTACGGTTCAGGCCCGGCAGTGGCGACACTAAGCGATACGCCCCTAGAACCTTTATTCAGGCCTTGGTGCTGCATGAAGAGTTGTTGTAATAAACCCAGTGGGCGGGACGAGACCGTTAACATGCCATATCCTGTACTTTTATATGCGCGTACACCGGTGGCGCAAGGTCGCAGGCTTGTGCTTCTAGCTGACTACTATTCCTAATCCAATAAAACGAACCAAAGATCAAGCATGTATGCAGACTTTTGACCCGATTAACAAGGCCAAAATGCTCGATTTGTACAAGGAGCCTTACTGCGCAATCGCCCTGCCAATGGTAACTCTCCCGTTAGTGTCCGTCCGTGGCGCTCCGAGCGCCACCATGTACCAATGAGGAAGCTCGAATATTGACTTGCACATCATTGTGGAGCGGTGCGAAGCAAACCCGAAGATAAGAACCCCCGAACTACGACAAGGAACAAGGCAATCTTTGGCTATGCTTTGGACGTGATGTAACTACAGACCTAAATGGATACCAAAACTGCGCATACCAAAACCGCCAAGCACATGTAAATCAAAAAGGTTTAATTCTATCAAAAAAGAGTCCGAGTCATATAGCATTACCATTTATCTCTTCTCGGTAGGTAACACAATATAACGCTTGTCTATTGGCGTGATGAGAACGAAAAAAAAAACACCCCAGAAATACAGATGTGATATAGTTAGGTTCTTGAAAAGGACGACAACTGAGCTATGGTTTGTGATGTTGAAGAAAGCGTGAGCTAGCGAAATAACATTCATTATGCATTGCTCGTAAATTGAGAGGCAAAGGAGCTTACGAGGCATAATACACAAGCCAGACAAACTATTGAAGCCGATTGATGACACATACTTGACTTAATTAATCCAAATCAGGAGGACAGTCTGTCCGACATATTACAGATAATCAACATGATACCCAAGGGAAGAAAGACCGAAGCCTTACCAAGGAAGCGAAGATAATGATACTAGCAACATGCACGCAAAGAGTGAGTGTATGTCTAGGTCCATATAACCGATGTCAGCTGCACCGAGGATAGGGATGTTATAGAATAAATGCAAGCGTACAAGCTGAAACCAAGTGGTTGGAATTGAGGGACAAGGAATGTGGTAGCTCCACCTGGCGTCGTCCCATGCAAACTCTTAAAAAGGCTGACACGTTCCATTAGGGGCCAGGTAATGTTCGTTATCTTCAGTAAATAGTGATTAGTTCGTGGGTTGGGCTGTACTACAAGACAAGGTAGAGGTGGTCGCCTTCCAGTTGTTCACGAGGTTGCTCAAGATAACGAGGGCCTTGCATCGAGGACCAACCGAGGTTTCCCTAGAGGCCGCAACGCGGCCCTGCCATAAAAAGCGGGCTTGATTTTCAAGCTGCCACCACCCCATGTTTGGTATTATCTGACTGAAATGGCATTCACAGCGTTTCTACTGAGATAGTTAGCCAACCTCTACCAAGCCTGCTCGACAACCTGGCAAGACTCATTACGGGTGGTAGGTAGGTAGATCGAACACTCCAGACGCGCAAAAATCATTGAAAAAGTTGTTCATTCTGCAAGTGATAGTGATGCAGTGAAATACAAAAAAAATGAGAAGCGTAACGATAGGTTCAAGTAATACAACAAATTCCGAAGACGAGATAGTTTGTCGTCCGCTCGTTTAGAGCTTGTCGTAGTAGGTGTCCAGAGCAGGGATATCGGGCTGTGAGAGCGAGGAATAAGCAAGGTACTAATCATTTGTGGACAATATTATTCTTACCTTGAGACCCTTGCGTACACGAATTGCCTTGACCATTGCCTCAAGCTTGCTGTCCTTCTCGAGAGGTGTGCCGTTCATGAGCTCCCAATGGTCGAACACGGCCTGCGGGAATGCCTGGCCCTGAGTGGCACCACGGAGATCTGCGTTGAAACCAAAGGACTCCATGACAGGCAGGTAGGCCTTGACGGTGAACATAGGTGTTCCCGGACGCTGCTCCTCGGAGAAGACCTGACCACGACGCCTGTTGAGGGTAGAGTAGATACCGCCGATGGCGTTCTCCGGACACTGAATCTCAACAAGATAAACGGGCTCTTGCAAACCAGGGGTAGCGAGCAGGCAGGCTGCGTAAGTGACGCGTCGGCAGGTCGGGATGAGTTGTCCTCCACCACGGTGGATAGCGTCGGCGTGGAGCTAGATTTCGTGAAATCAACAACTGTCACAGAAGACCAATGAGCAGAACCGTACCGTAACATCCATAATGTTGATTCGAACGCCACGCATGTTCTCCTCCGCGCATACACCTTCCTTAGTCGCCCACTGGAACGCAGCAATGCAAGAATCCTTGATTTCGTTGAGATACTGAACACCCTTGGTGACATCAACCATCAGGTTAGGGCCAGTGGTATCAGGACCGAAGCACCAGATCTTGCGAGCGTCGGTAACATCCCAGCCGTACTCGTCTGCAAGAATACGAGCGCGAGCTTTGAAATCATCGCGAGGATTGACCTTGCCACTCTCGATGGCCTTGCTAAGCTCATCGTCGAGCGGCAAAGCCTGGGCGTATAGGCGGTTGTGCTTGTTCTGCGACTTGGAGAGCGCAGTCATCGACGATTCGGCCTTGACGGTCTCACGGTATCCAACAACAGGATCAGACTTCTTGAGCGGGACACCGGCGTGGTCCTCCTCGAGATCCTACAATAATATTGATGGTTAGTGCGACCGAATAACCTCATGTGTAGATGAAACATACCTTCAAGCAAATTTCCAAGTGGAGTTCACCAGCACCAGCAACGATGTGCTCTCCCGACTCGTTGATCCAGGCCTGCACACAAGGATCCGACTTGGACAGACGCTTAAGACCTTCGACAAGCTTGGGTAGATCGGCCGCGTTCTTCACCTCAACAGCAACTTGGACGACAGGGGACACGGAGAACTTCATAACCCTCATGTTGTGAGCAGTTTCACTGGTCGTGAGGGTACCAGACTTGAGCAAGAACTGGTCGACACCAACAAGACCAACAATGTTTCCGGCAGGGCAATCCTCGATAGGCTCGATGTAACGACCCATCATGAGTACGGTACGCTGGACGGTCTTGATGAAGAGATCATCCTTCTTGCCCGGAACGTAGTTCGGGCCCTGGATGCGGATCTTAGGGCCAGAGCGGACGGTACCGGAGAAGACGCGACCAAATGCATAGAATCGTCCCTTATCGGAAGTCGGCACCATCTTGGAGACGTACAAAACGAGCGGGCCCTTGGGGTCACAATCACGGATACCGATCGCAGACTCGTCGTCCATGGGACCCTCGTAAAGAGTCTCGACACGGTAGCGCTGGGCAGTAGCGGGAGAAGGAAGGTTGATGACAATCATCTCCAAGAGAGAGTCGCCGGCGGGAAGGAACTTGCGCATGATGACCTTGAGGAGCGCCTTGCCCTCGAGATCTCGTTCATCCTGAGCAAGCTTGACGTCAAGTTTCTCGAGCATGGGGGCAATCGAATCCTTCTTGAAGTTCATAACAGCATCGAAGATTTTGAAAATGGGATCGAGAACGAACACATTGAATGCACGCTCGAGCTGCTTGCCGTCAGCATCGGTAGACTTGGTGGACCACTTCTTTGTTGCAGGGTTGAAGAAGTTGTCACCCCAGAGCTTGAGCATCATCTTCTCCTTCGCAACACCGAACTTCTTGGAGTAGCGAGTGGCGAACTGGCGAAGAGTGAATCCCCATCCGTGGAGACCCGAACCGAAAGCGACGGTGCCCTTCTCAGGATAGACCTGGACATCGCCAAGGGCCGCATCGTTGTACATGGAAATGATAACGTTGACAGACTCGACGGTACGAGTGAAGGATTGGTACAGGTCTTCCTTCGAGACTTGCAACTCAAGGAGCGCACGGTCGACCTTGTTGATGATAACGACGGGCTTGATTCGCTCGGTTAGGGCTTGTCGAAGCACAGTCTCGGTCTGCACACAGACACCCTCAACGCAATCGACGACAACAAGAGCACCATCGGTAACACGAAGAGCAGCCGTAACCTCGGAGGAGAAGTCGACGTGTCCGGGAGAGTCGATGAGGTTGATCAAGAACTCGGGACCTACAAGCCGATAGGTAAGCGAGCTGAAATCTGAAGATAAATAAGCATTTGTCACCTTCAGTCTTCTGCTTGATGTCGTCCACATCCTCCTTAGCCATCTCGAAGTACATCGAAATGGCAGTAGACTTGATCGTAATACCACGCTCTTTCTCATCGTCTCTTGTGTCCGTGAAACGCATATCACCGGCGTTCTTGGCGGCAATGATACCAGCCTTAGACACCAACGAGTCGGTGAGTGTAGACTTTCCGTGGTCGACTGCGCAATAGATTTGTGAGGCAATCTGTACAACAATTGGACAATTTACTCACCATGAGCGATAACACTCATGTTTCGGATGTTGGTGGGCTTGTCCATGAGGCCACGGATCTGGTCTATATGAAGATGAATGCGTTAGTACCATCGCAACGGGATCTGCCACGACCATTAGGCATCGCGTTTGGCAAGCATAACACATACCGACGGTGAAGTTACTATAGACAGAAACAACATGCTTGTCAGCCACACATTCATCAGAAAATTTCGGGAGGGAGTGAGGGTGGATCTGGAGATGAAGATAATAAAAGAGGGTGTAAGTATACTCACACCATGGCGATAACTTTTTAGTTGATTGGGTTCAGAAGTTTGTTGTTAATTTTAGTCGCTGACACGCCCAGAGACAGAGCAGCGGTGGTGGGCAAGGGCAGCCTCGGGTGAAGATGATTTCTGTGGATAGGATCGACGGTTAATAAGCATCCGATCCGTCCCACGTGATCTCATATATCAATCAAGTCACATTCGGTCACATATGATTCGGACCAAGAAGTCATTTTACTCATGATTCGATAACGGTATTTTTCACTGTAGACACAATAATCGAATATGAGTTGTGGAGGACTCTCAGAACGAATCAAGTAACTGTGGTTAAGCTTTATAAATACAATGATTCCTAGTTTACAACTCCCATATGTCTGAAGTATGTACCAAACCCAATTCACAAAACATAAACGCTCAACCATCAAGTCATCGGCAGATGGTGTACATGATTCACGACGTTTTAGATCTGGCTCCGGCTATTTTGCCTCGATGAAGAAACAGAAACCGATTTCCTATGACTCGGCGAAGCCTTGTGTGCCTGTAGCGGAATTACCTGATCGAGCGGAACAGTTGAGTAAATTATTGAACCCAATAGAAGAAACGTAGACTCACATCCCATTGACGACGACGTAAAGCGTCATCACTCAGCTTGGCACTACCTTTCTCCGTCCATCCGATTGGGAGCTCGAGTACGCACACCCGCCGCCCTTCTTCTGGACTGTCATCAGTGTCATCCTCTCCTGTTAAGCGATCTTCTTCCAACACTTCGTCCTCCCGAAGTGCAAAGTCCGCTGCCCCACCAAAACTACCGAACATCGGAGAGATCGGCGAGGTAGGCGTATGTCCAATGCGGCCTTGAGGTTTAGACAAGGAGGTGAACGTGGACATCATTGACATAGTGCTCTCGAGGAACGACGGAGGCTTTCGAAGGGGCACAGCGGCTACTACATAGTCTCTAGAACGCCACGCGTTGGTTAGGTCTGTCGCATCGGATGCTGGGTAGTTTGGGTCGCATGCAAAGGTTGCGCGGAGTAGCTTCGCCGAAGATGAGTAAGTGATTCGAGGAAGGGGGTGTGATTCAGAGTTGGGGAACGGAAGCATAAATGGCTTGCGGTGCCGAAGGACGAGATTGCCCTCTACTCTATAATTAGTCATAGACCACTTTATATAGGGATCGCGTACCTTCTACATCAAGGGCATGTCCGGATGCTTTCGAACACAATGCTCCTGTATAATCGACGAAAAATATCTATGATTCGTTCAGCACTAGTTGTATCATGAATGTTGGCAGAACCACGGACCTGATTGTCCGCAGCGGGGTTTCGCATCGCTGAAAGCCTGTCAAACAAACGACATATGTACCCCGGCAAAAGAGCTTACGTATTACTAGACTGCTCTCTTTCTGTGTCCAAAGCACAGCGCGGGTCCCATCTGCAGCAGAGCTGGTCGCAATGTCCAACAAGCGCCCGCTCGCACAGTTCCTAATGACAAAGTAACCTATGGGGAACCCAGACGGTGTGGTCTCTTCAGCGTTGAATCCAATGTCGTACGCGGGAGGTTCTGTGTTTGTCATTATCAGTTTCTTACAGATAGTCGAGTGCTGGTGGTCGTTGGTGCTGATGAGCGAGATGACGTGATGACCTCTTAACTAACCACCAGCACGTGCCATTCCACTCCACAGCATTTGCAACTAGGTGGCAGGTAACTGCCATCTTGGGTTATAAAATACCATATTCAAGTATCCGCACGCTCGGTGTATGCCCTTCTTCATATATACCCCGCTTCGTATTATCTCAAAGCCCTCCTGTATTGGCTTCGAGAAACCCATTTGACCGGAGGCTAGCAAAGTGATGCAACAGACCCAAATTCAGGTGTTGCTCCAAATACTAATAAGCTTCATATTCTAGTGTTTACCTTATAACTAGGTATGTTTCTACATAGGACAATAAGTATATGAATGTATTTGAGAAACCCAATCATAGACAGCGAGGCTAAAAAAAAGAAAGGGGTGGATTTCACTTCTTCAGCAAGTGACCACCTGGCTATGCTCAAATAGTACTAGCTATTGCACGGCCACCTGGCTCAATCCAATTGACTTAGGTGGTTTTGAATCTATGGGTTGTCCTAATTGCCCAGATCCAACTCTTTTGAACGACAAAATAGCCACCCTCAAACTCCTTTATCTCAATAAGCGCCTGGTGAATGGCAACAATATATGTTATCTATTCACTTGGGGTACTCGGGACTACAGCTTATACTATCTGGAGATGTCCCAGGCTTCACTAGCTGGAGAGCTGAAATCCGCCTCTGTTGTGCTTTAACATCCCCGACCATGAGTTCGTCTTTCAGGTTCACTCATGTGTTAGTGTATGCACAAATCGAGCACAGACACTAAATTGTGGGCTGGATCTACGACACCATATTTGAGAACTGAATCTCCTGCGTTACTTTTCTAAGCCAGCATAATTTAGATTTCCTATGCATGTTTTCAGACAGTCTGAAAAGAAAAAAAAAAACCCCTAATCCACCAACACATCAAGTCACGACCCAATGATGGATATGGTTCGAGACGTTTAGGTATGACTCCGGCGAGTCTGCACTGTGGGCACAGAAGTCGATCGCCTCGGCTGTGGTTTATTGGTACGTAGTGGAATCACCTTATCGAAAGGATCAATTAGCTCGATAAGTCGTCGATATTGATGCGAAACTCACCTCCCAACGACAATGGTCTGAAGTGCTGGTACTCCGCTCGGGACTAGCAGGGCTAGTTGGGCTGGTTGGGCTAGATTTCTCCGTCGAGTAGCTCGTGTGCTCACGCACGCACACCTGCCGTCCTTCTTCTGGGCTGTCGTCGATTTCATCTTCATTTCCTAGGAGCGGGGAATGGGCTACATCATGGTGACTAAAAACTAGAGAAATCGGTGAGCCAAATATGTATCGAACGCGGCCGTGGGGTTGATAAATGGAGTACCTTTTCCGAAAAACGACGGAGGCTTCCGAAGGGGTATAGCGGCTACTACATAGTCTCTAGAATATCGCACGTTAGTTTGATCCATTATGTGGGTCGGGCAGCTTGGATCATATTCAACGGTCACACGGAGCTCTTTTGTTCGAGATGACCAGGTGATCCGTGGAAGGGGGTGCGATTCAGGACTTGGGAACGGAGTAGTGAACGGCTTGCGGTGCCGAAGGACAAGGTGGTCATCTAGCCTAGGATCAGACTTGACCCGCCTTGTGTAGAGATTACGTACCTTCTATGTCGAGGGCATGTCCAGATGACTTAGAACACAGTGCTCCAGTATAATCGACAAAAAATATCTGTGGATTCAATTTAGCGCCCGCCAGGTAGGCGCCGGTGGACCCACAGACCTGATTATCCGCTGAAGGGCTCCGCATTGCTAAAGAAGTATCTAGCATATGCCACGCATACTCTCTCATTATGACTTACAGAGCTCAAGGTTTTTATCTTTCGATGTCCAAAGTACGGCATGAGTCCCATCCGCGGTGGCATTGGTCGCAATATCTAGCAAGCGTTCGCTTGCGCAGTTCTTGATGATGAAGTAACCTGCTGGGAATCCAGAAGGCGTTTTCTCCTCGGAATCAAGCCCTATATCATATGCAGGAGGTGCGAATTGGCTCATTGTCACCGGTCGAGTGCTGGTAGTCGTTAGTGGTCGTTAGTGGTCGTTGGCGATAATCAGCAAGGCGAAGTGATGGTCCGCTAACTCACCGTTACCACGTGTCGCTCCACACCACGGCGCTTGAAGCGGCTCTCGGGTAGCTTGGACTACTGCTTTTGCCTTGTAAGACGAATAAGCTCTACATCGAACTATCTCCGCGTGCGATATCTGTCCTGATCCGTGTTACTCCCGCAAACATATCTACTCAACACTAAAAATACCCGTCTAACCCAAGCCTCGTTAGTCTATCTCTTGAATCTTTTCCCTCATTTATCCTCGACAGCGAAAAAAGTAAAAAAAAAAATCAGAACAGCTTCTCTTTCTGATTTGAAGTCTGATTCTTGTCCGTCCTTGAGGTGAAGGGGCGAAAAGA
>JAYRCO010000251.1:0-35076 GCA_037042815.1 Ceratobasidium papillatum | reverse complement strand
CCAGTGTTTTTTTTTACAGAGGTCAACCAGCTAGAGGCGAACACGCTTGAGCAACCCACCCCGCCCGTAGCATCAAATAAGCTCATTCTCACCACTGGTTCGATCATTTCTGGCTCGGAGTTAGTGAATTGTCCAATCCTAATACCACTTATCAGATTTACAAACAATAAATTGTTCTTCACAAAGCGTATTGGAGGTTTGTGGATTATTAACACTGAGACCTATGCGCTTGCTGTAGGGCAGGAGAGTGTCAGAAAAAAAGGCAACGTAAGAGACGGCAGTAAGAAACTCGCTGAACTACAAGATTGAGGTCTAGCCGCTGTACAAACTATCTACGACTTGTCTCACTCAAGATGCTGAACCCCTTTCCCAAAAATTCTAACTAACATAACATTTACTCTATCAGTTATGTTTTGAATAGCGTTCCCAGGGACAAGTGCCCAAGATGGGACGTCCCATCTTAAAATCACCCCGATAGGCGACGTTATCACGGCAGAAGCCGTTCAGACTTTGATTGACGTCGACGTGACGTAGGGTTTGTTTGATAGTCCTGACGCATATACTCCGAGCATACTACAATACGTTTATGTGGGCGCGCTCTCTCAAATACGTTCGTTACAATCGGATCCCACAAGGCTCTCGTGACGAACAGTGATAGTCTGAATGCGTCGTTTACCTTGAAGTACGCTTTATTCACCTCTCTCGGAGTTGAGTATGACAAAACTATCACGATCAAATTTCTTCAAGTGCACAGAACGATAGATGAAAATGATTCATTCATCTTTTTTAGCAACTTCAAGTTATACATCTTAGCTATACGCTGTGAATTATGGACGTCCTGATCACACTCAAGCATAGGCATAAACCCCCCTAAAGGGGTAACGGTTTTATGAATTAGTAGTGGTACAAAATATATCGAAAGGAAGTTACTGGAATAAAGCAAGGGCGGTAAGCAGTAATCATAGAGGAGTACGAAGAAAAAGAAAAAGAACTAAAGCCAAGCTAACCCGGACATGGCCGTCCAGGGGGAATACACGATGATGGGTTTGACAGGCGGAGCAGGGAATACAGAACTCTAGAGGGGCAAGATATATAAAAAAGAGCAAAAGACATCAGCAAACGATGAGAATATAATAGCGCAGACGATATAGCAAAAATAAAACAAACAGAACTACGTACGAAACTTCAAGCTTGCGAAGGTCGAGTGAATGGTTATATGCAGGATTCAAGGGAGGACAGAGGGAATTGAACGCTGCGAGATATGGCCTGACAAGCTCGATTGGCGATGGCGGGTAGGGTGCGCGACAAGAGCGTTATTCTGGTGGTTCACCTTGCCTGACCCTCTCTTCCCACCCTCTATCGACTCCCTCTTCCTCTTCTTCATCTCCAGCCTGAGCGACTACCAGCCTCCGGAGCAATAACGGATGTGGGTCCTCCAGTGTCGGTGGGCCCAGCGGTGACTGTGGTCGACTTGGCGTAGGGCTATTGGGACCGGCCCAATACAACTCCTCGTCCCACACATCCCTCGGATCGTAGCCTCTCATGCTTGTCATAAACTCCTTCAAATTCTCGAACACTTCGGCTGAAACCGCTCATTAGTATCTTGCTCAACACCAACGTTAAAAATTTCACTTACTCTCATGGGTCGCTCTAGCCCAGCAGTATCTCCCGTTCGACCTCCGACGCAACTCGTATATCTCCGTCTCGCGAGCCACCCGAGTCTCATACCATGCATCTTCCCAGACTCTGTACGTGCACTCGAGATACCCTACTAGGCGGTCGATAGCATCCCATGCTCCGTTCGCTAGCCGTGTTCGGTTGCCAAATCGGCCACGAATTCTCAAGATGCGGGTCTTCTGGCCAAAGAAGTCAGGCGAATCACCTCGATATCCCCTCACTCTGACATGATAGCAGTACCGCACTCGTTGAGGCAGCGGATGAGGCGGAGAGCAGCAGAACGTCTCAGGCGGAGGTGGAGGAGGCGGTGGGGGAGGCGGAATTGGAAGGAAAAACGATAACGCAGGTAGGAGAAGTCGCCGAAGTGAGAAAGATGAGGGAAAGGGGAGTGGCGGGTCCTTGGGTGAGACGGGAGTCGATGTGGAAGGATCTAGCAAGGGAGCGTACGGAGATGATGGAGGAGGGAGGAAGTTGGGAGAAGATGACGGAGGAGTGGACAGAGGCCTCGGAGGAGAGCAGGGGCGCGAACATGGAAGTAGAGTAGGTGTTCGGGCTGGGGCTGGAGTAAGAGGCAGAGAGGGACTCGGTGAAGGGGTTAAAGGCGTAGGTGGTGCAGCGGATAATAATTCGCGCTCGCACCTACGCTCCATCCTTCCTCTCATGCACTTGAAGATCAACAGCACCAATAGGCCCTTGATCATGCCAAGGCTCGCCCACACCGGGAGATCTGAGTCACTTCTCCAGCTACCGTCCCAGTAAGTATTCCAGTTGGTCGCTTCGTCGACAAGAGCCGGCCACCAGCGAGTTCGAGCGCACGCGGGTTGTGGAGGCGCGGGTCCATTCCTTCTTCTTGTAGGCGGAATATCTGCCCTCGTAACCCGTGTTGCAGGAGGGGGCAAATGTGGCAGTACAGGACGCGGTCGAGGGTGGTACGTACTCCAAGGCGAGCGAGGGAGAGATTTGATAAAGGATGGCTGGGGGTGACAGAGCTGAGAGCGAGTCAAAGAAAGCGCATAATATACGCGCATAGCAAGTCGAGAACGGAAAAAAGCTGCGCAAAACGTATGTAAGTGTTAATGCTAAAGAAGTTGGCTTAAAGCAGGTACTCACGAGGTCGGCCGTGACAGAGCATATATGACATAGCATGTCGAGTGTTGTCGATATCGCTGCGAGTTTGTCGAGCACGGCTCACGACCCGCGATAGGAGCGATGATAAAGTTAGAGGCGAGGTGGGTGCGCGAGTGATATGATAAGCCGTATACGGGGATGACAAGACGGGGAGAGTCTTGACAGGCGTCAGGGAAGTTATCCTAACGCTGTGTCGCATTGGTCAGTGAATGAGTATGAGATTGGCACAAAAAAAGGATAAACTACTCACATCGCCCGAGAGTCTGATGATGCAAGAACGGTCGTTGACAGCATAGTACCAAGCAGCAGAAAAAGTGCGCTGAGGGTAAAGTGATGACGGACCAGGTTGACGAGTTGAAAAAACATAGTGGCAGTCGGTTTGGGCTTTGGTCACAAGCGGGGTGGTAAGATTTCTCTGGAACTTGAGCTAGCCCTGCCACCCTCCGGTTATGTACTCCAGTGTTTCACCTGGTCATTTGACAAGCCCGGGTCGCCCCAACGAAAAACGAAACGAAAAGACCATACCTCAAAATGCATGCTTGGGCCAGCACGACACGGTCGGCGGAGATCCGAACTTGGGATCAGTGCATCCCCTCATCCATATAGCCCCTCATCCATACTCGCAGCATTCGAGGTGCTCATGACAATCGTAGGCGTAATGAACGATCTATATTGTTTCATGAACAGGGCGGCAAACTCACCACAACGGCTGCTGACGTCAATGGGATCGACCCGGCGGCAGAAGAGCTTAGGTCAGCTGCCCCTGCCCCTGTCTCAAGGATGTGCAATACGCTGATGCTCCGAGCTTTCCGATGAGACACAGCGTTTCGGTAATGAATGAATGCGGCTTAAAGGACAGAGTGTTAAATTCTCTATTACAGATCACATTCAAAGGGCTAATGGGTAACCAGGCGTGGATTGAGTAGACCATGGATACGCTACAATATAGTAGAGGGTCGCGTGCGTCGATATATAATGTTTAATGCACGAGATAGATACCAGATGGTAGACAACAGCAAACGAACCACATATCCACGCCGAGTGGCTCATACAATCCACGCGTAGTATTTGGGCAGTCGATGCTATCAGAAGGTATATTCTGGGTGTCATGGGTGGTGTATAGGGAGGAGGCGAGTTGGGAGAATGACGTGGTGGTGGAAGTCTGATGTTCGTGCTCGGCGGCTAGCCTCTGGACGCCGTTACATTACAAGCTGGGTGGTGGTTAATTGATTGCCGTTGGCCTGCTAGCCATCCCGGTGTTGCAACCACAACTACGGCCAGAAGTTATTCATGCTGTCACCAGCTTCGCGCTTCTACCACGAGGCGGCTCTATCTTGAGTATGGTATACGTTGGTACCTTTGAGCTTCAAGTTGAGCTTGACCGATTACACTGATGAACCTTGGCTCAGTTTTTCAAGCTAGCCACTTCACAACGTAGCATCCTACTGCGAGATCAGTCTCTATCAAGCATGTTCTGCCGTATTATGTAAGTTTAGGGAAGACAGTCGTTTAAAATCGGCCATTGCATGTTGTGGTCACATCATCTGTTTCGGCTTGTAGTCAATCTATTCATTGTACTTTTGAACTAGCATCTGTCATGTATAGTACGGTGTGTCAATCACATCCATATACGTACTGAGAAATTTGTACCCTGAGGACGAGAGATGTGACAACCAGAAGAAGATAGCAGTGGTATGTGTAGGAGCTAGAGTGTATCGTAAAACGCGAAGCGCCTCAATTACGGAGACATTGTCAAACACAGTTGCGTAGTGGGTATATGCGCCATCAGGTCACGCAGAATTACACTCGAGTGGACTATGTTTAATCAGAAGAAATAAGCAAGTAACATTTTCAGGACGATACAAGGTCACTGTGTTGTCGAGGCATAGATCCCCTGACTGTTGGCCAACTTTGAGAACCTGCTGGAACTATTGGCCAAAAGAAGCTGCGGAGGTCCCATCTCCGCGAGCTTCCCGTCGTCTAGCACTAAGATCATATCAAAATTGACGATCGTAGCTGTAGGAATAGATTAGAAATTTGAATCTGGTTATTAAGGCATAACCTCACCAATTCGATGTGCGATCGAAAGTACCGTACAACCTTGTAGCTCGTTGAATATAATTTCCCTAACTTTGAGATCGGTTTGTGGATCCATGCTACAGAAGAGGCCAGTTATGAGGCGCTCGTAACACATCAATAACCAAATAGTACAAACCTTGAGGTTGCTTCATCCAAAATCACGATTTTACGCTTGCGAAGTAAAACGCGTGCCATACAGAGCAGCTGGCGCTATATACAGCCCATTAGCGTCTCGAACTGAGGATACAGGGCATGATACTCACCTGACCACGAGAGAATGCAACAGTGTCTTGTAAGACGGTGTCTAGTTGATTCTCGAGCGCCGAAACCGCTTCCCTCATGCTGACTCGATCAAGTGCTTGCCAAATTTCTGCGTCACTATTCAACTACAAAACTGTTAGTCATCTTGCCCGCACGCCGAATCGAAAACTAACCCCTTCAATGTCAAGATTTTCCTATTTCAACGGTTAGTAAGGGCAAGGAACTG
Source organism: Ceratobasidium papillatum (assembly GCA_037042815.1). Taxonomy (NCBI): domain Eukaryota; kingdom Fungi; phylum Basidiomycota; class Agaricomycetes; order Cantharellales; family Ceratobasidiaceae; genus Ceratobasidium; species Ceratobasidium papillatum. The sequence goes on along the minus strand of JAYRCO010000251.1, from coordinate 29,705 downwards.
CGGCTGATTTCCTTACTCGAATGGACGAATGCCATAAAAATGGATCTTGGGGAACAATACTGATGGTACGAGCATTAGAGTTCCGTTTATGCTGCATCATGAGCACATACCTCAAAGCCGACCTTAAGCTCTTCAAAGGAAGACTTAGAATATCAAGACCATCCACTAGAATTTTACCGCCGACTAATTCAGATCCAACTGTCCGGAATAAAGCATTGACTGTGCTGCTTTTGCCAGAACCCGTGCGGCCACAAATCCCAACTCTGCAACCTCCCGGGATTTTGAACGTTAAACCTTGTAAGGCTGGCGGGAGCCCCTCACTGTAGCTTGTCTTAGTGTCCCTGTGCAATAGTACCAAGACTTAGGGACTCACGAATAGGTCATAGTGTATTCTTCGAATACCACTTCGCCGTGTAGTGGCCAGATGTCACCAGAAGACGAGTCGATCAACTTCCCATGATCTGGTTCAGCCTCAAGGGCGGTGATCTCGTAGACGCGCTCGACGGCCACAGCGGCGTTCTCGACGTCACCCCACATCTGCATGAATTGTCAGTGTCTATCGGAAAATACTTCCGTGAAGGTTACCATTAGTAAATTGGAAGAAAACATTGCTATTTTCGACAAGCTACCCAACGCGATACCCAGGCTACCGGATCACTGATTAGTCACTCGTAGCTTAAACCTAAAGCAGAGAGACTTACAGTCCCGTCGAGGTCGACGAACGCAGGCTCACAGCCAAGGCTGCCATACAAACGGCAATAAGCATTGTGAGGAACGACAAAGCGGTGCGCCTTTCAGAGGATCATACACTCAATAAATACATGCCGGGCAAGGTTGAAGACTTACAATAGGCGCATTCCCGCATACCGAAAGTACAAAGGACCCTGGCTTGAGTCTAGCTGACCATCATTGCGGTCATTGAACATGTTTTGGACGCCAAAAGATCTAAATGGTTCATGAGCATGATTCATAGTGTTTGAAACCCTCGGACACCTTACCGGATGGTCTCAAGCCCAGATATAATGGTTCCAAACGAAGACAAAAGCGGACTAATGCTTGCAGACTCGAGTTGTTGTAGTTGAGTTGAAGTTGCCTGCAGAAATCCGTTAGTGATATTACCTCGCTGGTAATATGAGCCACGAACGAGATAAAACTTAAACAAGGACCAGTAGATTGCGATCAGGAACGGTAGGCTGGCCGTCAGCCACGGTGTCTGAGGAGCGTGTCAGCTGTTTCGCGTATATATCCAACGCTATACTCACCGCAAACAAGATGAAGATCTGGTTAAAAGGGGCGAGTTATTTTTAGTTGTTTGCATTATGAGATGCCGCTTACCAAGCTAAAAACTATTCGCATTTAACGTCAGATTTAGTAGGCTCTAGTGAGCATTGATTCATGCTCACCAAGCGATGTTCCGCTCAGGTACATGCCCATGAACGACATGGGGAGATTCATAAGAATCACCTAAAGTCCCAAAATTAATTACGTTCCAGTTAGCTCCTTTCTATTCATACCGAGATATCCTAAAGAAAGCCAATCAGTAGGATAGTGGCTAGTGTGTGCGCATACATACCTGACTGAATCGATTGACTAAACGACCGACAGGCACGGATTGGAGATAGCTCGGTGATGCAGCTACAATAGCCTGCAAAATACCAAGATCTAATCGAGTTTATTTCAAAACACCATTACACATACCTCGACTTCACGTTCGTGAATGTTGGCTGACGCAATAATGCTGGTACGCGTTTTCCAGTGTAGCATAGCAATTGCGCCGACGGCGACATGTAAAACAGAACACGCGCAGTATCCCAGAACCCAGAAAATCACGTTTCCTGAGTGCTCCGACCAAGCTTTGATATATAGCTATATGCAACAGAGTTTCAGTATTTTGTTATCCAAAACCATATGACGTACATTTATTGCCATCGCCAAAAATGTCCACGAAAGGCCCATCGATAGCGACCACACTAGGCGATATACTCCGGCCATCTGTGCCCAGAACTTGTACGGATGCCATCCCTTCTGGTTATATGACCGTGCAGATTCATCCTCAACCTTGGTATCTTGTCCTTTGGCCAGCTTCTCGCTGTTATTTGCAGCAGCATCAGTGACAGAACTCTCGGCCGAAGTTTTAGAACGTGAGGATTCTTGGAGCAGGTGCAGCAAGCTGGGCTCGTTTTGCAACATGTCGTATGTGTCCTGGAAAACGATAGATCCTTGGCTCATAACAACGATCGTGTCGGCAAGGGGCAAATGATGAACTAGTATTGACATTATTTTATGCTCTTTAAAGTGTTATCGACAAGAGCACTCACCGCCGTGGGTTGTAATAAACACGGTTCTTCCTTTTAAAAGACCCAACTCTCCAAATAGTGATTGGCTCACTAGGAGACATGATACGTGGTCAGACCAGGCCAGTCAAATCTTGGATTGACGTACCGTGTTCTTCCGTTGTCGCATCTAATGCACTTGAGAAATGTCTCAGATTGTTGACTCTAACATTGAATAAGAACCAGCTCACCTCAAAGGGTCATCCAAGAACAGCACCGGCGCATCCGAATAGACTGCTCTCGCCAAAGCCTTTTTAAAACGTTAGCTTTGAGTAGCCAGGGGTTCTAGAATCACATACCACTCTCTGCTTTTGCCCTCCACTGAGATTGGTCCCTTTATCCGCAAGACGAGTCATATCCCCGGCTGGAAATTGAGCAAAGTCTGGCTCAAGCCCGCAAGCTGTCACCACTGTTTGATACCTTTCCGAGTCCATAGCAGCCCCCAAGATTATATTTTCGCGTATACTCCCGGCAAAGATAAACGCATCCTGCGCCGCGTACCCTACAATGGGTCGTTTAGGAGATGTAACAATTGAACCACCGAGAAGAATGGTCTCTCCCAAAAGTGATGATACAAGCGACGTTTTCCCCTGCGCTTTGGTCAATACAATATCTCCGAAATGCAGAGGGAAGGAAATATCGTACGGATGCCACAGGGCCGACACACATGTATAACCTCCCGGTCTCCAAAGTGAAATCGATATCTTTCAACACGGGAGTACCCTTTGGCTCCCAGGCAAAACTAGCCTCGGAGACCTTGAAATCGTAGTTGCATAAGTCTGGGTGATGAGCCAGCGAGCCCTCGATCGCCATCTCGGGTTTGTTGGTCATGGCGAGGAAAGCTTCGACACGCCTGAAACACGCCCATCCTGCGAATAAGGCCGGAAGAACCTGTCCAACTACACGCCAAGTAAATTAATCTCTACAAGGAAAAATCGAGCACAAATTCATACTTATCACTATAAAAAGAGCGTATACATCAGCATTTTATTAGGATTGTTGGACATCGGATTGAACGTACCAAGCGGCGACCCAAGGAGTTGCACTGTCACCACTATAGTGAATATGGTAGTCGCGTCGAATTTACCGATTGAAGGATCGTGCTGTACCATCAATGCGTATGCGCCCAAGACGGCTACAGAGCAAAAGAACGACGCAGATCTAGATAGAGCAATGTTGATGGCCACCATGACGCTTGAATATAGTTAGTAGGACATAACAGTGCTGAAACAGAACCCTGGCACTTACTAGTATTTTGCCGCCCAGTACAATTCTTTGTCTCGTACTTCTTTGACCTTTTGGAGAAAAGAGCTCTCGTATGCGGACATCTTGATCGGCATCAGGTTTGACAGCATAGATCCCTGCAGAGCTGTTAGCCGAAGACCTAGGCAATACGAAAAACGTCTTACGATCAGCTTCATTCGCTTATCCGTGAAAGAAAGCAGTGTCTTTTGTCTCCTTCGTAGGATATTCCCACAGCGAGATGTGATCACGGTGCAAATGGCAATCACAAGAAGCGGGAGAAATGCAGCCCATCTAGTCTGGGGTATGATTGATGAGTCAACGAAAAATATGCCGATTCGTAAAGTACCTTTGCATATAGAATGGCAACACCTAGTCCAATAGAAACAATCGACGCCCAAACCTCGTGAAAAAGGGACAGGGCACGTATGATCTGGCCAACATCCACAGAGCTTTTCCAGGAATTAGATAATAGTTCAAAACATATCGTGGACCCTAAGAGACTTACATGTATGTACTTGCCGTACTCCCACCTACACTGCGGCCTTCGTGGGCGGCTAGTGTGAGGGATTTGTGCAAAATGCTACCAACAAGCGCCCCACGATAAGCGACAATCGCACCAAAAGTCTACGACAGAAATTGATGGATTTTAGGTTGGTCGTAAAACTAGTTCACTCACCTTTTCCCAGTACACAGCGGTCGTAAACACTAAGACCCCATAAACGAATAAAAATCCTAATACCAAAGCCCGCCCTTGACCTGGATCAGAATCGTTGTTCTGAACGTATGTCATGATTCCTTCCACTAGGAATGGTTGCGAGAAAGTGGCCAAAGTCAAGATAAAGCGAGGAAAGACAGGCGAAAAAAACGTCCCGCCATACGCTGTCATAGTTGCACGAAACAGGCTCCTAAACTCGGTTAGCAAGACTGGATTTTACGCCGTGTAATAGACATACCTGTTACTGGATAGTGCATTTTCTAATTGGGACCGCGAAGCAGCAGCTTTATAGTTCGGGGGAATATCCTTTACATCTTCCAGGCCAAGTTTGACCTTGCTGCCGCGCCATAGAAGGGGCAATAACCAAATATACAGCGAACGCGTAAGGACCGAAGTGAAAGACTCGCTAGGATAGGTCTGGAGAGACGTCAGAATGTGTGTGGAATCAATATGTGTACATACATTATACGGAGACTTCATAAGTCGTCGCTTTTCAATAGATTCAGCCATTGCGATGAGGACGAACGCAACCCCGGTCGCTTTCGTAAAGACATAAAGTGGATCCTCAGAAAACTTAGTCGGTAGACCAATCGTAGAGTACGTTCTAAGGATGGCTAGATTTACTAGAGCTTTGAAGATTGTATAGCTTAATACCAGCGTGCTGGGCGTAAGAGATCGGAAATGCTCCAAGCCAACTAGGGCGAGTACACATAACTGGTATTTTGGTCAGGATATGTCAAACTGGAAATCTGTGCAAACCGGCTCACTGCTGATACAAGAGGTATTGTAGAGAGGTAGTCGATCCTTCTTGGCAAGGGGAGAACAGTTTGCTGCTGCAATGCGAGTGTCACGCCGGCTGTCGAGATAGTTAAAAAAATTGTAGCGAGCAACTTTGCAGCGCATTGAAGATAAGAAGGCCGTTTTAGTTTGCTTGGTTTCCCGAAGAGGTACCAGATTCTCAACGCAGCTGCAAAAACAAAAATCACGTCCAGCACAATGGTGAGAACTCTACATCCCATGTGTTAGTTTTCCGCATTGTACGGGTATTTATCGCAGATGAAACTAACGTGCGCTCGAATCCAATCGTCATATCCCAAGGCCGACAATCCGCGCGTAGCCCAAGGGTGTCATCATTTTTACACAGCAACAGTTCAGAGTCGGGGTATGCCGACCAAGGCAAAGTGGCCTGGGAAACGACTGGATCCGGGCCCACCTCAAGAGCTACCATGTTGACGATCAGGACAACTTGGGGCAGCTCCTGTGAGCAGCAATCGGTTATTTATAGTTAAACTGTGACCGTAGCAACGTTGTTCCAGGGCGATGCTCATGACTAAGGGTTCAACTCTCAAGAATTTAGTAAGGTCGCCGAGTTGGCCAGTTATGCTGGATAAGGATAGGCAAGCCGACTGGATAAGAAATGCACGCAAGAATGCACACAGATGCTGGTGATAGAACTCCGAATATCAGGGTTCCTCCACGCGGACGCGGTCCGCCAGGCTCAAGCGCCGTTTGGCCACGTTTGATTCTACAAGCGATCCAGGGGAAACCATAGCCTTTCCTCTCGGAGAATATTGGTAAAATGCACTGGCTAATGGCTTAGTCGCCAAACCCCTTTTTAGGTATTTGCCAAAGAGCTTGGCGGCTTTTGCCCTGTAGCTTTATAAAGTTGCCAAGTTGATAGCATTGGCTACGTTACGTTACGCTACCGCGGCTCATTCCTCGCTTTAGCCATCGAGAATGTCCAATGATCTCATCCGAATGTGACATCCAATGACGCTACATCCTTGGAGCAGTACGATCTTCTGTGAATGTGACCACTAGTGGCCTTGATTTGATTCGGTAAGGCCGGGTTGTTGTTTGTGAGTTTGGTCGGATGCACAGTATATGCGTCGGAAACGGTCCCGCTTTGTTTACGAAGCTGAACGACACATCTAAATAATTAACTTATAGCTTCTTTTTCCTCGATTATCAGAGCAACGTCCGTGTGTTTCGAGTAGCCCTGAATATGTACCAATAGGACCATCTAACCTTTCGTGGAACGTATAAAAGATTAACATAGGAAGCGTGATGTGTCGTTGAAAGGCCATGCATATAGCTCTTTATAGATCAGCAAACCTAATATCCACTCAAATACCATTGGTTTGTCTCAACTGTCTAACCATTTTATCTCGGCTTATCATAGGATTTCAAACTAAAACCACAACACAACGTCCTGTTCTATATTTGGTTCTTATATGCTGTCTAGTTATGGAGTAGGGTCCGATATCTCTTCTAAGTTCTGAAATAGTAGAAGAGCTAGAATTCCGGAGAAAGAAGGAAAGTTGGAGTATCATAATCTTCGCCATTACACCTGTATATCAACAACCCCCCTGAGGGGGAGAACAGATTTTATTGGTCTATAGTAGAGAGTAGAGCATGAAAAGGAAATGGTACAGTCAGGAAAACAGTCCGCATGGAAGCACATGGAAGCATACTAGTACAGAGTAAACGAAAAAAAGAATACAACGGAAACGATGGAGCCATGGCGATATCTACCTGTCCAGACAGGCTTTACATGATCAAAGGACCAACAGGGAGTGCTAGAAATCAAACATAAGCAGACGACGGATTATAAGAAGCAATAGAAAAAGAGGGATTAGAAAATAACTCGGGGAGCACAGAGAAAGGAAAGAAAAACATAAAAGAAAACTGGGCGAGTCTACATACCATGGCTAAGGACACGGAATTGTGAGGGCTGAAAAACCGCTCATCCCCAGTATCATGATGCACCAAGTAAAATTAAGACGGAGGCAAGGTTAGGGCAGCGTTGGAGGGCTGGGGCATGGAAGGCGAACATAGGGCTCTTCGGACTCTTACTACTCGTATTGTCCATCCATACTCCCACCGTACCGGGGCCAGGCGGCACGGTGACCCAAGAGTGTTGAACCTCAGCTACGAGGAGCGTCGTCCGACGAGTCCTATCGGTTTCGATGGACTAGTTCCGTAGTGAGCGCCCATTTGTTGTATGCCCCGCACCAGTTCGCCCTTTAGCCTTGTCTAACCCTCTCCTCCCACCTCCTATCCACACCCTCTTCCTGCTCATCCTGCTCATCCTCTACCACTGTGAGACTCCGGAGGAGTAGTGGATGCGGGTCTTCGAGCGCTGGCGGGCCTAGTGGTGATTGTGGCCGGCTCGGTGTAGGGCTATCAGGTGCGCTCCAGTGCAACTCCTCGCTCCAGATGTGTGGCCGGACGTAGCCGGAGATGCTTGTCATGAACTTTTCCAGTGTCTCGAACACTTCGACTGATATAGTTTGTTAGTTTGATTTGGTTTCGAGGTTATGTCAAGTCACTTACTCTCGTAACTAGTCTTCACCCAACCATACCTTCCATTCGCTTTTTTGCAAAGCTCAAATGTCTCGGTCTCGCGAGTCACTTCGACCGTGTACCATGCGTCGTCCCACACCCGATACCTCTTTTCCGCCATCCAGAGAAGCTTATCGAAGTACTCCCATGCTCGAGTCTCCAGCTTCACTCGCTCTTTGAAAGGGCATGTATTCTTGAAACAACGATGCAGGAATAAGAACGAGTCTGGTGCATCACCTCGGTAGCCCTCCACCTTGATGCCGTAGAAATATCTCATTCTTCGAGGTGGAGTCAGAGGCTCAGCCGAGAATAGGAGTGGAGGTGGGGGCGGAGGTGTAGGAGGTGGCGGAGGTGTAGGCAATCTAGGCGGAGGCGGCGGGGGTGGGAAGAAAAGAGGCAAGGCTGGTACGAGAAGGTCCCGAAGAAGCTGAGGCGGAGGGTGACTATTTGGTGGAATAGGAGTTGGCGGGAAGGGACCTGTTGGAAGAATAGTCGGAGAGCAGGGTAGAGGGGCGAGTAATGGCGCTGGGACAGGGGAAAGGCGCGGGGATGGAGAAGGAGAAGAATGAGGCGCCGGAGTAGGAACTGGGGGCACAGGCGGTGCAGCGGATAGTACGCGCTCGCACCTATGCTTAGCTCTGCCTTTAAGCCGCCTGACAACCCATGATATCATCCAGCCATATGCGATGGTCATGTTTCCCCAGACAAGTGGATTCGAGTAAGTTGGCCCCGTATGGTTTGAGCTGGTCAGTGGTGCACCAAGCTTGAACTGCTCGCCGAAAGGGAGTGGGCGTCCGCGCCCTCGATAGTGTGCAGGTCGCGGAGGGAGAGGCGAAGGGCGGTTGTCGGTCGTTTTCCAAGTCTGACTAGGCGACATGTTAGCTTTTGTGACCCGCGTTGCTGGAGGCGGCAGAGGAGGGAGAGCTGCAAATGCTCTACGAGGAGGAAAGCGCCAAGCCGGACGGGGAAGAGAATTGATGAGTGGAGACTGGGACCGACATAGTTCCTGCCGGACCAGGAAAAGCGCATAGTATGCGCGTGGAGCAAGCCGGGAATGTATAAAAGCTGCTCAGTTGAATAAGTTAGTTCGTATGTCAAATAAATTATTTACATAAATTACTCACGCGGCCTGCGATGGCAAAGCGTATGCGAAATAGCCCTCTGAGTGACTTCGATGCGGTTCCGAGTGTGCCGAGCACGCCTCGCAACGCGCGAGAGGATGGATGATGGCGCCGAAGGAAAATATGACGGACGGGAGATATATCGAGTTGGGTTCGGGGATGACAAGACAGGAAAAGTCTTGGCAGTCATCAGAGTCGGTCCTCTGACGCTAATATCTCAGCTGAATTAGCGAGATAATATAAGCAAGCGATGTATGCTACTCACATCTCCTGGGAGTCTGATGCAAGAACGGTCGTCGACAGCACAAAACCAAGCAGCAAACTGAGTGCGCTAAAGGCAATGTGATGACGGACCAGTTGAGCGATTTGGAAAAACATAGTGGTAGTCGGTTTGGGCTTGGTCGCAAGCGGGGTAGTAGGTTGATTTCTCTGGAGCTCGAACTAGCCCTGCCACCCTCTGGTTATGTACTCTGGGTTTTTGCTTGGTCATTGGATAAGCCCGTGCTACCCCAACGAAAAATGAAACAAAAAGACCATACCTCGAAATGTCTGCTTGGGCCAGCACGGCACGGTCGGCGGAGATTCGAGCTCGGGATCAACGCATTTTTCTTCCAGTCACACGATATCGAACGGCATAGTACGTCATTAAATCTTGGGGGCAAGTTAGCTAGTTCACGCAGAGAAAGTAAGAGGAGAAACTCACCAGGAGAGCATGAAAACGTCACCAGAGATCGACCCGGCGGCAGTAGCACTTAGGTAAGCTACCCCTGCCCCTGTTTCAAAAACACACGACACGTAAATGCTCAATACAGTCCGATAGGAAAAATCAAGCCTGCGGTGAGGGCGCGAAAAAACTTGAAAATAAATCGAGGGCTCTTTTCTCCATTCATCATATGGCGGCAAGGATATAATTGAAGATAGATTGATCATAGACGAAGCTGGAATACAAGTAAGCGCACATGTGCCATGCACGGTAGGGTACGGTCGAACTGTGCGTAGAATAGCATTACAATAGGAAGAAAAGACTGCACCTGATGTCCCTCACATATGTGTTTATTTATGTACCCCAGCGACAACTAGTCCAATGAGAGTGAGGTGAGTGTTCGAAATCCAAGTCCAGAATGCAAGAGGGTACTAACCAGGCGCATCAAGAGCCTAGCACTAGCCAACTGATTCTCCATAACAGTTCAAATACTCATGAAGGTGCTGAGCAAGATTGCAAGACCAAGCTACGAGGCGAGAGAAGAGATTGTGGGGTCCTACGCTTGATCGAGTCGAGGATGCAGCGCTGAGCCTCTATAGAATATCGAGCATTCAAGCGGACGAACAGTTTTGTCGAGGTATTCAACCAGTCAGATTTTAGTGGAGAGTGTAAGGGATAGCTAGAACAGATGTTGCGTAACTAGGTTCACTATGTGCATATTCAAAATGAACCTAAGAATAGCAGCCGTGTGGATTGCCTAAGTTGATGCCAAAGAGACAACAAAACATACATGAACACCGATGATTTGAAGATGATTCCAGGTTGAAAGAGTTGTAAAATAATGCACTCTACCATCTAACAGAAAAGTTTCAACAAAGTGCCGCGGACATGCTGCTACACGTACAGGTTCATCACCCCGCCAAGTAAGTACCCTCCTCTACTAAAGTCCTCATTCCGTATTGCCGGGCGGTTTCGATACTGTGGTGATGACGTATGTTGTTCGTAAGCCGACCAGAAATTGAATGCTCACGCCGATGAAAACTGCAACAAAATACCCTGTTGCAAAATATCAATAATCTGCACGGCTACCGCAAGCGCGGTCCAAACACTATATTCAGCTCTGATCAAGGGGGAATAAAATACGCAAGCCAACAGGATGGTGGTAGCCTGAGGTTGGTTGCTGACTAGCAGGTTACGTTACCACCAGGCTGCAGATGCCTGATTTCGGCGAGTGACGGTGCCCGAGCAATCGTTTACCTCCACGTTGAATCTATTGTTTTGCACCAGCGCAATAACCTGCGTATTATGCACAGTACAACGCATAATTAAACCTCTCAAATACATGGAGTGGTTCACTTATCGGTGTCTTTCAGTAGATTTGGCTAGCCATGGTCTGAGGTCGTCATACAACAAGCCGCAAACATTCTTACTTACCGGCCCTCGGCTCTCTCTGTTTGCACACGTGTTGTGCTTCTCTAATCCACTTGGTTTCATTTTGGGACTTGCCTCTTCATACCATTTATTTATTTCCTTCTCGCTTCCACAACTCGTGCGACTCTGCCGTGGTATATCTCCCCACCAACACTTTTGAGTGTCTCTTATGAGTTGCCACATCCCGTCACATCATAATCACATCATACTTTCACAGCGCACATCTATGATCAACAGCTGTTCCCAATCGGGATCAAAGATACTCGATCCAGCGAATATATTTGGCTATGTTTATGCTTCTCCTATTTCTCTGCCCCTGGATCGCCGTCCGACTGCTTCCGCGCGCTGATCCGGTTCTCCTCTTGAAAGTATATTAAAAGTCGCTCCCGACCTCCAGAAAATCCCGCATCCCCACTTGCGCCTTGCATCGTCTCTAGTTCTCCTCATTTATCACTGCAGCTCGATGTGCCATGCCTTCCAACGAGCCCAACACTGCTTTGCGTATCATCCTTGTTGGTATCACCGTAGTATGCCTCGTCATGTACGTTATATTAACCATTCCTGTACTGGGTTACTCATCAGTTGCGACTTGTCTCTGCAGGTTTTCAGATTGGCTAGCCATATATGCCGCCCTCATTCGTGCATTGGATATGATGAGCGAGTGGTCAATGGGAGCTTCTGACCCAGAATCGAACTATTTTATTCTGTCCTTATTACTTTCCCTCATTGGGGCTGTGGACTTCGCGTGTACGTTTGTTTCCTACGGTGTGTCTACACGTTGTGATCAGTTCGCTAACTCCAGACGCCCTCTTATTTAAATTTTAGCCGTTCTAGTCCGGTGGTTCAGAACATACAGAGATCGTAAGTGATATTTTTTCTACACATATCCACCTTTTTCTAATCTAGGTATGTTTAGATCGGCAAACCGACCATACCTTACCTCCAGCATTGGATTCACCCACCCCGCCAACCGTTCCGTCCCCACCAACTGTCCCGTCCGCGCCACCCCTACCATCTCCGCCGTCTCCGATCATCCCAATGTCTCCGCCACCCTCGACCCTGGCGCTTTCGGCTGACTTTAACCCACCCGCTCGATGGATCTTCCCATGGCGTCCTCGCACTACCCAGTATACACCCACAGTCACGGAGGCCATCTGGTTTATTTCTCGCTACGCGCCTCCACCCAGCCCAGAACCTGCCCCTTCATCATCTTCCGTAGCGACTTCAGCTACCGAGGCGGAAGAAAGTAAGTTCTTGTTTATACACGGCTGACTAGCAATGTCTTACACAAATCATAACAGGTATCAACCAAAGCTCCTCCCCGCCCATCAACGAAACGGAGATTTTCCCCCAGGCTACGGAACGTCTCCCATCAGTTCCAGCCCGGGACCAGGTCTTGTCGTCCACTCGCGCAGCGACTTGCGGCCAACAACCGAGCAGCTCGGTAGAAGATCTACCCACTGACGATTCGAGCACTCCTGGGGCAGGACCAAGTTCTTGGTCAGGCGCAGCCTCGTCTTCCTCTTCGTTGGTGATCGACAACGCTTCCGAGGCATCTTCGTCAACGCAGGAGCCGCCTGCTTATCTCGATCGGCCCACCCAGTCTGGAGGATGGGAAAACAGTATGTTGAGGAGAGGGAGGGGAAGAGGGCTTCCGCCGGTTGTCAGGGGAGGACGGGGGCGGGGTGGCTCATCCCAACAGTATTTCGACTCGCCGGATGACTGGCGCAAGCGAAAGTGAGACCCCGATTAGCAGTATCGGGTGAATGTAGCGAAATATTCATTTTTCTTTTCTTCTTTTCTTCTGTTCTCTGTAGGTGCTGTAGTCTCGCTTCGATTCGTGTTTCTGTATTAGTGACTGTAGCGTTGTAATTTATTGCGTCTTTAAGCTAGAAGATGGAGTTGTGTATCCAGTACAAGAGTAGGTCCGTGTTGCATCAAGTATTAGTATTCTAATCTGATTGAGTGCCGAATTAGACAAGAAAGCAAGAGACAAAGCGAGGCCTACAAAAAGGTGGCTATCGGTGCCACGGCGGTCCTCGTGGCTATGTTACAAACACGTGACCGTTACGAGGGCTCTGCCCACCATGTCACTCTTTGTGAACATCATCCCACTCGCACGCGGTCACACCACGCCCGCGCTCGACGATTATTGGCCCTCGCTCAATGACTCGATTGTCGCTAGTGATGATGAAGATGAAAACGTCCTTATTTAGAAAATTCGAGTCATCGTAATTCGACGGCTGGGGCGCCGAGAAATGGCAACCAAGTTGAATTTGGGCAGCTTCTGCCGATATTTGCATATAAGTAGTGCCGCTTGATGTACTGTTTAAGTACGTTGTTGAACTTTTTTAAAACTATACGCCAAGTATGTTCTGTCTCTTCCCATTCCCGAGTCTCGACGCATTGTGTCACCAGGTAGCAACTACAATCATCATATCATTCCGCCGTAATTTCACGCATGGTTCTTGACTCAACCTACAGCTTCTAGACTCGAAATTTTATGTCTACATGCGTAGGACATATGTCGTAGTCCTGTTGAATGTAGTAGGCAGTTGAGTTCTTCCGCCGCCACCTGCATACAGACAACCCCCCCTTGAGGGGGTAACAAGCTTTATTAAGTTTATAGTACACAGAACGGAGCCAAAGAAGGGAAGAGAATCATACGCTCACAAGAGAAAACAGTCTATGACAAAATACGGGAGTGTATAGCAAAAGAAAAAGAAATACCACGAAAAGAATCAAACCTTGCGGGCATCTGCCTGCCTGAACGGGCTATACATGATCACAAGTCCGACAAGCAAAGCTAAGGATAAGATATAGGATAAAAGACAGAAGAAAATAAATATCAGTAAACAATTGCAGAGGGGCATAGACAGTATTAGTAAAAGAAAATCAGACGACTCTACATACGACAGTCAAGGATTTACGAGATCTGAAACCAGGCATGGAGGAAGAAGGAGTGGATTCAAGAGTAGGATGGGCCAGGGCGCTGAAGCGTACATCCTGGAAGTAAATTCGGGGGCTGAAACATGAATATAAGACGCTGCCGTCGTCGCTTTTGGGTTTCACTTATGTACACCGTCCGTCCACACACTCCCGCCGTGCCGGGGCCAGGCGGCACGGTTGGCCCGAGCGCGGTAGAATTCGGATGCATGCAGGGTCGCCCGACGAGCTCCGACGGTACTGGTAGACCGGCTACGCAGTTGTCCTTCATCCAACGCTTGTCCCGCCATTCAACCCTGTCTCACTCTCTCCTCCCACCTTCGATCCACCCCATCTTCCTCCAGTGGCTGCTCCCCTTCGACCATAGTTACATTCCGGTCCACCAGTGGGTGCAAGTCCTCTAATGCCGGCGGATTCGCCGGGGACTGCGGCCGGCTCGGTGTGGGGCTGTCAGGTGCACTCCAGTGATCGCACTCGTGCCACACGTGCGGCTGAGAGTATTTGGACGTGCTCTTCATAAATACTTCCACACTCTCAAAGATTTTGACTAATATGGCGTATTAGTTTTATCATTAGTTTTGACGTTATATGATGGTGCTCACCTTTATATCCTACATTAACCCAGATGTACCTCCCGTTCGGTTTCCGATGCAACTCGTAAGTCTCGCTCTCACGAGTCACCTGAACCGTGTACCATGCGTCTTGCCACAACCGGTAGTACTTCTCCGCGCTCCATAGAAGTTTGTCGATCTTCTCCCACACTTGACTCTCCATCCGCACTCGCTCGCTAGCCCGGTATCTGGATTTGAGACCACGGGCAAAGTAGCAGAACGAGTCGGGGTGATCACCTCGGTAGCCTTCTACTATGATTCTGTTGAAGCACCGTACTCTTCGAGGTGGTGTCTGAGGTGTGGCCGAGAAAAGTAGTGGGGGTGGCGGAGGTATAGGTGGTGGCGGCGAAGGCAATTGAGGAGGCTGAGATGGTGCTGGAGGTGGCCGTGGCCGTGGTGGAAGAAAAAAGGGCAAGGCCGGCACGAGGAACTCTTGAAGCGAGGGAGCCGGAAGGGAAGGGGCCCGTGGAATAGCAAGCTGCGGCGAGGGAGTAAGAGGAGGAGCGGGTAAGGGACACGGCCCACGGAGAGGTGTAGCTGGCAGTGAAGGGATGTTGTGCAAGAGTGAAAGCGGGGAGGAAGTGGGCAGTGCAGCGTACAGTACGCGCTCACATCCGCCTTCCACTCCGAATTTCAGACGCCTGGCCGTCATCATGATACCAAAGAAGCCGGCTATGCGAGCGCTGCACCACAACAACAAACTGTGAGCAATCCGCTCGTGTTTTGAACCATTCGACGATGCGTTCGATTCGAGCTCTTTGCTGATAAGTGGTGAGCATCGGCGAGCTTGAGCGTATGCGGGTTGTGGGAGTGGAGGTGCCTCATTCTTCGTCTGAGTTCTAGTGGGCGGCCCGTGTACTCTGGCAATCCGTGTCGCGGGAGGTGGTAGGTATGGGAGAGTCGGAGGCGGTTTGCGATGGGGAACACGCCAAGGCGGACGAGGAAGGGATTCGATAATAGATGACTGAGGATGACAGAGTTTTATCCGAGTGATGAACAACACATAGTATGCATGTAGAGAAAGCCGGGAGTGTACAAAAGCTGTATGCGAATCTATGTAAGTGACTACGCCAAACGAGTAGAATTAGGGCAAATACTGACGTGGTCTGCCATGACAGAGTGTATGAGACATGGCAAGCCGAGTGCGGTCGATCCGATTGCGAGTGTCTCTAGTGCGTCTTACAACGCGCGATAGGATAGAAGATAACGTTGAGGACAGAACTGGTGGTTGATGTATATGGCGAGTCGTATATGGGGATGCCAAGACGGGATGGTTCTTGACAGTCGTCAGGGAAGGTATCTTGACGCTGTTATATTGTTCAGTAACCGTGTACGGAATAAACATAGTATATCCACTCACATTGCCCGGGTTTCTGAAGCGAGAACGGTTGCTGGTAGCATGGCCCCAAGCAGCAAACTGAGTGCGCTAAGGACAATGCGTAGGCGTATTAGATTGGGGATCTGGAAAAACATAGTAACAATCAGTTTGGTTTTTTGGTCGCAAACGGGGCGGTAGATTGATTTCTCTGGAGCTCGGACTGGCCTTTCCCCCTTCAGCTATATACTCCAGATCTTCGCCTGGTCACTTGACAAGCCCGTGATACCCCAACGAAAGATAAAATGAAAAGACCATACCTTGCAATGTATACTTGGGCCCCCAGCATGCAGGTCGGCGGAGACCGGGCTTGAAATTGACGCAGTCCTTAATCCAATGAAAGGCGAACTGTTTGTCTAATAACACTACACTTCATTCCTAGAAAGCGTGAACATGGTGAGCAAATACCTGCACAGAAGAATATGCATCAAGCTCACAAAGAGATTGGCTCAGTGGTAATTTGTTTAGACAAGCTTCCTTCCCCTCCCGTACGAAGGATACACAAGGCACCGGGGTTCCGACCCATCTGTGTAAGGCCAGCGCAAATCTGAGAACAATAACGAGCAACTCATTTTCACATACGCGATCGAGGTAGGTAGGTGGATAATTGAACATAGATTGGACATAGAGAAATGGTTACAAGGGCACGGGAATGGTGCGGGATGGATGGAATCCGGGTGAATGACGTGTGAAGAGCACGAGCAGAGCTGAAAATCACCATCATACCGGGATAATCTAAGCATCCATTGCCTTCTGTATCTAGGTGCGCGGAAGCGGGATGGGCTCAAGATCAAAGTTGAGAAGAAGATGCGATAAAGCCTGCGGCTTGCGTCGGAGGATGTCCAGGTAAAGATTAGACATGCGGTAGCTTGCTCCAGTACTGCTCTCACAAGAAAAGGAAACAGAGTCGGGTGCGCAGGCAAGACGAACCGCTGCCGTGAAGGCATGAACTTGCGCACCTAATCAGGTCAGGGACTCCAAGTATAGAGGTGAATATTGACATGACTACTTGACTGAGCTAAGTACGAGAAGAATTAATTTATATCTCGATATAGTGTTATGCGTACCTTGCTATATCCATATCCAGAAGTGAATAACGGATACCTGACTGTGAAACTCGGATTTGCAGAGCCGATGAGAAATACGAGCGCAGGCTACAGGCAAAGGTCAGATTAGCAAGGTACCTTGATTTACCAGTCGAACACAGCACTAGAGTTGGCCAGCCAGGCACTAATATCTTATGTTATGTTGGGACGGTTGAATCATAAGCGGGTCGGAAGAGTGGAAACGTCTGTAGAAGAAGAAGAAAAAAACAAGAAAAAAACACCTTAGCGTCCCTAGCAGCTTATGTATGTCAGAACTATAAATTTGTTGAATCGTTCTGTACTGATGATCGGAGGGGGATACAAATTCGTGCAAGAGTGATCTGATGGTGGAAGCCAATTGTAGATGTCAGTTGCCCGACACGTTACGTTACCATGGAGTAGGTTGTCAGCCTCGGCCATTGTGAATACCCGATTGACTTATCCAACTTTACTCTAATCCTCGTGACATATGTTAACACAACATATATAGGGATGTACGTCCTGCATCTGATATGCGCCCATCGGGCTCTTTGAGCCAATTGGACGTATTTCAGTTGCTGTCTTACCGAAATCGGGTGGAACACCAGGAGGAAATTCTCAGGGTGTCCGGAATTATGACCGTATAGCCTGTCATACGCTGCTGCTCTTTTAGTGTATTCTGTAAGAGTTGTCTATTTTATACTACTCGTGTGAATTTGGCACTTCAACTCTTTTCAGCTACTTCATTAAACACTGTCTGGACTCTGGAGTGTACACTATATTTCGTTTCTCCTCGCTCCAAACAGTACTGCTGTATTGTCGGTGGGTACAACAAGATATCACATCACACCGTACCACATCGCCATCACAATCACATCGCATTTTCACATCTATAATCAACGATAGTTCCCAATCGGGATCAAAGGCACTCGATCTGACGAATGTGCTTGGTCGTGTTTACGCTTCTCCTATTCCTCAGCCCCTAGACCACCTCCCGACTGCTTCCGGGTGTTGATCCGTGTCTCTTTGTGAATAGATTTGAAGCAGTCCCCGAGTGCGAGGACTTTCCGTATCACTCTCACATCTCCATATCTACCTACCGGCCCGACTATGCCTTCTGAGGATTTTAACGTCCTACTCGGCGCCTATTTCACTGGCGTAGCCGTATTCTTCATAGCTATGTACGTTGGATATTCTGTGTTGCTTTAGCGGACTACTCATCAGCTGGACTTTCTCTTCAGGCTTCCATGCTCGCCAGCCATAAGTGCCACGCCGATTACCTGGGGACAGGGAGCAACACGAGGAGCCATTGCTCTCTTTGTGATCCAAATGGCTGATACCGTGATAACTATTTGGCCTTGGCTTTGGGATGGTAATATAAGCGTCATTAGCCACATCTAGCTCACCTCCACTAACTACCTATTATTCCCTAGACCATGCTTCGGCCATCAATGACGGGAGCCCTGTGGCCATCGAACAATCCACCAGTACCTTTAGTCTAGATTCAGACTATTTTGTTTTGTTTTTATGGCTTGCCCTCGTTGGAGCACCGGTTCTCGCATGTAGGCATATTCTCCTCCCGATCGTAAACGATTCGCTAACGCCAAATCCTTTCTGGATATCAGCCACCTTGCTCCAGTGGATCAGACGATACAGCAGTCGTAAGTAACCTATTACTCATTTAGTGCATTTTCTCTAATTTGAGTACATTTAGAACCAAGACAGGCCGGCCATACTTTGCCTCCAGTATCGGACGCGCCAACAGCGCCTACTATGCCGACTGTCTTGACCCCGATATTGCCACCAGCTCCATTGCTCCCGCCAGGTCGGTTACTCCGGCTGTCTCCACTACCTCACCCGCTCGCGCCTTCAGCTGGCTTTAATCCGCCTGCCGGCTGGATCTTCCCCAGGCGACCTCGCCGCACCGAGCATTTACCCAGGATTACCGAGGCCGTCTGGTTTATGTCCCGGTATCTCCCTATCGCTATCGAAAACGAACCGGCAGCCAGTAAGTATCAACTTCAGCCTCACAAGTGATGAAGAGCTTACATATTATATGACAGATAGTGGCCAAGATTTGTCTGCGCTCGCCGATGAGCTGGGACTTCTTTCTGGGGCTTCAGATCGCCGACCAGCACCTGAGACTGTCGCCGAGGTCTCGTCGTCCGCTCTCGCCGTGACTTGTGGCCAAGAATCGAGCAACTCGGCAGATGATCCATACGCTGATGAGTTGAGCACTCCTGGTGCTGGGCCGAGCTCTTGGCCTGGCGCCGCCTCGTCTCCCCCTTCGTCAGCACCACTGCCCTCTTCGTCAGCACAAGAGCCCCCTGCTCATCCCGGTCACACTAATCAAGCTGGGAGCTTGGATAATGGTATGTTGAGGAGAGGGAGGAGAAGAGGGCTTCCGGCGGTTGTCAGGAGAGGACGGGGGCGGGGTGGTTCATCCCAGCAGCATTTCGACTCGCCAGATAACTGGCGCAAGCGGAATTGAGGCTCCAACTGGCAATATCGCGTGACTGTAGCAATCGATTTATCTTTTCTGTTCTTGTCTTCTCTGTGCGTACTGTGGTCTCGTTTTGACTCGTGTTTCTGTGTTAGTGACTGTAGCGTTATAATTTATTGCGTCTTTAACCAGAAATGAGAGTCGTGTATGCAGTGTAAGAATAGGCCTTCGTTAATTCAACTATTAAGAACTTAGAGTAGTTGAATGGTGACTCAGATAACAAAGCAAGTCTGAATGAAGACCTCGCAAAGGGTGGCTATTAGTGCCACGGCGCTCATCTTGGCTAGGTTACAAACACGTGACTGTTACTAGGGTTGCTCTCATCTAGCTCTGCCCACCATGTCGCGCTTTGTGCGGCCATCAAAATACAGGTGTGCTGCAAATGATTAGCTTCAAGTCCTATTCTAACGACTATGTAGACACGTGTTTGGACAATCTGCGAAGAAGGAATGGGGCATTGAGAATGTGAAGGTGTCGAATAGTGCATGGGACACCAATCTGATTAGTGCTTCTGGCGTAAGTTATTCATCTTGACTGATACAATCCTGCTTACGATGGTTTATGCTAGTCATATATCGCATTGAACTGGAACGCGTCTGGGGGAGGGGCCTTTGCTATCTTGCCTCTTGCATCTCCATTCCGCCCGTTGCCCCACAGCCTCCCCTACAAGCTACCAGATATCATCCCACTCGCACGTGGCCATACTGCACCAGTGCTCGACACCGACTGGTCTCCGTTCAACGACTCGGTTGTCGTCAGTGGTGGTGAAGATGGACGCGTCCTTATTTGGAAAGTCGAGCCGTCGCAATTCGAAGGCTGGGGCGCCGAGAAATGGCAACCACGCGACTTTGACCCTGTTGCCAGCATTTCTGGCTCGGGACGTAAAGTCGGACAAGTCTTGTTCCACCCCACGGCCGAGAACGTTCTTGCCGCGTCGACAGTCGGAGATGGTACCGTTCGACTATGGGATTTGTCTCAGACGGATGATGCCAAGATCGCGCTTACTGGTCATACCGACACGATTCAATCCTTGACTTGGAATCCGAGCGGGACGTTGCTGGCCACGACATGTCGAGATCGCAAGATTCGTCTGTTTGATCCTCGCGCTGGGAGCGAGGCTGTGCGTGTCGGGGATGGGCATGGCGGGATCAAGGGTGCACGCGTTGTTTGGATGGGTGCGCACGACCGTATCGCGACGACTGGGTTTAGTCGGATGAGTGAGCGCCAGTTGGGTGTTTGGGATGCTGGATCGTTGGGGAACATCAAGACTGTGTCGATTGATCAGTCGTCCGGGGTTATCATGCCTTTCTGGAGCGATAATAATTTGTTGTTCCTTGCTGGTAAAGGGTGAGTGTTTTGTTGCTTATTTGGATTCTAACGCTTAATTGTCCATACAGAGACGGCAATATTCGATACTACGAGTACGAGAGCGACACGCTTTACGAACTGTCCGAGCACAAGTCGATCGATCCTCAGCGAGGAATGTGCTTCCTTCCGCGTCGTGCACTCGAAGTTGGCGAGTGTGAGATCATGCGTGCGTACAAGGTTTATAGTTCGACTATTGAACCTATTGCGTTTGTCGTCCCTCGCAAGGTGAGTTATTCTCACTTTCATCTGTTATAAATCCTACTAATTACTCCATTTATTCAGTCCGACCAATTCCAATCCGACATCTTCCCACCTGCTCCGTCCAGCGAACCCGCCCTCACAGCGGGCGAATTCTTCTCTGGCAAGACCGCCCCTCCCAACCTCGTCGACCTATCTACCGGAGCTGTCAGCGCTGCTCCTCCATCAGCTCCGACCCCGGCCTTTGTTCCTCCCGCGGCGGCTACCCCAGCCCCAGCCCCGACCCCAGCTCCTGCACCTGTTTCCGCCCCTACGCCGAAAGCGAGTGAACCCCCGACTCCTGCGTCTGTTCCGATCCCGCAGACCCCTGCGTCTGTTCCGGTTACCCCGGGCTCGCCTCCAAAGGCAGATGATGTGCAGATGGCCCCACCATCGAACGAGGTGCGTTGTCATGAAAGGCATTGATATTATGGAAACTGATCTACTTCTACTTGTCATGATAGACATCCAACGCCCTAACTGAAGAAAACGCACGTCTGACGAGCGAGTTGCGCGAAGCTCGTGCTCAAATCCGGAACTTGGAGCTGCAAGTCGAGGCGATGAGGGCTAATGCGCAAAAGGCCGCCAAGGCTTTGTTGGAGAGTGGGAGTATGTGAGATGAATTAGAAGGAGCTTTAGAATACGGAACTGGAAATGTATGTTTGTACGAAACACGGATGATTTCATGAACAGAAACAACCTAAGAGTGACCTTTCAAGCCCTATCTGTAAAATAGATTGCATTAGCTTGCGTGGCGGGTACGGTACTCGAACAAGTAATGATATTGATTTCTCTCCTGGGGGGGATAACTTGCTATGTCTACGTGGGGACTGCTTAATTTATGAATGTAGACAGAAGTACGCCACGCCATCCTTCACTCGATGATTGAACGCTTTTCAAATGAAGTTATACATCAGATAGTCACCCGGCAACTAGAAGTGGTGGTGTGGCTCAACCACATGATTAAAACAGAAAGGAAAAATCAATGAAAGAATTTCACATTGAACCAGGCATAAGCGGCATATCGTGGAGACTGGGAAATTTCAGGTTGCATGCCAAAGAAGTCATAATGAATGCTGTACTGATCTAACTCGATTGAGTATTCGTTGATTTGGTTGCCTGTGTACCCGGTATTAGCCCTTCTGGTGTAACGGTCGCCATCTGTCAATAATTATACTGTAGGCGTTCGAATTGTACTTACGCGGCGCTTGCGCCGCGTGACAAAAAATCAGTATTTTCATAACCACGGCCCTGCAAAATGACGTGACATAAAGCCAAGGTACTTATATGTGGTGATCAATTCATGGGGGACACCGCCTTTGCTTGTGCAATTTCATCCCCAACTTCACTCCAATCCAGGTTATATTGAGGAGGCTATTAGCTTAGACTACAACTGTGACTGCACAATCAGTCCCTCTGTTGTATGCAAGTTGCATACACACACACATTTTGTTAATATGATAGCCTTTCTTTGGCCAAATAACTTGTGTGACAGCTAACTTAACTTCATAAGCTCCACAACCATCCACTGGCATATCATAGTCATGGCTGATTCGTCTTATGACCATAGGCTACTTGAAAACCTAAAGGATCTCCCGGACTATTTGTCTAATCACCCAAACATATACCCATTCCCTAGTTTTGTGCCCCAACAGCACCGAATTCTATGGCTACCCTCAAAATATGCTGAGCCACTCCCTCAAGCCAGTCTTTGGCTCTTGGCATGAAAGTCGGCCAATTCAGCTGAAGGGTCCAGGTTCATCTCGGGAGGCTGTTGTAGAGGTCTTTCAGTGTCACATTAAAGGAGAAACAGACGAGAACGTACTACTATGGAAATGGGTTGAGGATCTGACTGTAGCCGCACAGCATACAGAACTGGTAAAATCTTGTAACTATATACACGCATATACTTACGTTCTGACTTATAACTAGATATCAAGTCCGAAGAAATCAATATCGAGCGCAAACGACAGGCTGCGACCAGCGTTTCGAGAATCGCTCCTCGAAAAAGCCAAAAAAAAAAGGTTCCCTGAGCACACGCAGATGCCGCAAAGGCACGGACCGTGGGCAAGGTTCGTTTGTACGCTTCGCATTCGCCTATTTAACATCTTACTAGTTTTATCTCTGTTTACAGTATTTCCACAACCCGGCAGACGTTGAAGATGATACGATCGAGTTAAACACTGCCGGCCATCCTCGCGATGAGCTATTCGATGAACTCACCATTCCTTGTCATTCAATCATCAAATTTGTCTCATCATCGATTTCGTTGCCAAGGCGCAGGATGTGACTGGTCATGGGCCGAACCTCGAACTACGAGACGTGTTCTACTGGTCAACGAGACTCCGTCTCGGTGAGTGAGTTCCCGTGTTGGATGCTAAATGATTGGCTGTGGTACCCCAGTTGCTTATTGCAAATTTAGAAACTTTTTCCTCGATGGGCGTTGGCTCCAAATTATTTTGGACCATTCATGAACTACAAAGTACAATGACCACCGCTGACAAGCGATGAAATTGAACCCCTTGGTCTCTGACCAGTACATCCAGGTCTGGCGAAGTCTCACGGGTTCTACCTACGTGAGGGTCCCACCCTAATCGAAGCGCTACGCGCTTCGCTGCCTATATGCGCTACCTTGCAAGGCTTGCCCGCTCATTGCACGCTTGTAATCCCTTTCATTTTTGAAATTTCAGCTTATCTAAAACCTGCGGTTGTACTTTGGTGTAGGGTTGGTGGGGAGAACTCTCCCATGCTCAGCCGAGACAGCTTTTGCTGGTTATAGCACCGGTGCTAGCTCAACTGAACTAACGCGCACCAGATCAAAGTACCGTATTTCACTGGCTCTCTAACTGGCAAAAGCCGTTTCTGCCGAGAGAGAAGAGAAGGGAAAGTAGTCGCCTTCTACTAGTGTGACTAAGCATTTCCAGATCGTGGGAAGCTCAGGACCCCGGTCTCCCTATTGACCATTAGCCTTAGCCACACAACACAAAAACCGCCACTGAGTGGGAACAAACAAGAATTAGTATCTGGGGAATAAATCGTGTCATCTATTCAGGTCCAAGGTAACTACTTTATCGATGACATACTCATTACCTGGCTTTTTGTGGCAGGGAAATTAGACTCGGACAGATTTGCATTTGTCAACGCGACTTCTGGTTGACAGCCATCATCGCGGCGATTCAGTGTAGCCGAGTCTCTATTAGTTTACTCAGCCCTTCAAACCTGCACTTCGGCGACAAGGCTCTGTCGCCCATGTGATAGAATCAGTGGGAGAAAGCCTTTTTAGGAGAGACCTCCGTCTCCTCATCAGCCCTACTGCGCTTGATATTCGAACCCATCTATGTCAGTTCATACGTTGGTTATCGAAGCTGGCCTCATGGTGCGATGGCCGTTATATCAATGGTCTTGTGCCCATCAATCACTCGTACTGAGCCATCCCCCTCGTAGGGCCGGCTGTACTGCTAGTCCCGCTCAATCCGCTATTTTCAGCTTAGGTTGAACGACTTATAACCAGACGGTATTACTTCTTCAGAGATCCTTGAAACCCCTTTTCGACTGACTCGATATCTCACGCCTCTGTCTCGTCATATCTAGGTGGCAATCCAGGTGGCACATCTGCCACATACCCTAAATATTCTCCAGCCACGATTAATAATACTCCAGTATCAAGTCTGATGGCAACCTTTCCACCACAACCAAAGCCCTCTGACGCGTTCCACCACAGCCCCTATGCACATTACATCGGATCGACATTTCCCTCCATCAGAGCATCATATGACCAGCATTCGGGACGGGGGCCCAACGTCCAACCTATCAGGACTCCTACTAGTTCATTATGGTCTAATGACGCGATTACGCCTCCAGATACTGGTTATAGTAATCTAGATTCTCAGAGTTCGAGTGAATCGAACGCAGCAAATCAGCTTTCTTCGGTGTCTATTTCTGAACCGCAGACAACATACACTCCGCCTGCTAGCCCACTGCCATCCCACAAGGCGGCGTCCCCGATTCCATCCCCAGCTTTGTCTCCACCTACCGTGAGCACCAGTACAGAGACTCCACGCTCCCAAATCCACCCTGAGGCTTTGTTCGCGCCGCCTCCTAGTCTACCACCAAAGAATTATACACCACCTTCTACTCGACCCACATCGACGCCACCCCGACCTCAGGTGCCACCCCCTACTATAAAGATTTCAGTCCCACCTCCTCCACCGCATACAGCAGCTACGGATGTTCGCCATGAGGAGGCGAGAACGCGGGGTGCTGACGCGCCCGAGTGGCATCTTGATGTAAGAGCGGAGAGGAGCGAGTCCGCGTTGAGTCTCAATCCGACCGAAGAGACGCAGTATGACACGTTGGAGAGGGGGGAAAGGTACAATCAGCCGAGTTTGAGTTCGAGCTCTATTGGAGCTAGCGCCACAGGAAGGTCTTGGAGTGCGTATCCTGGGCGAGTCTGGAACACAACTACTGGTAGTGAAGGCGAAGGAAATGCTAGTCGGCCTCTCCTGAGACATCCATCTGGACCGCACTCGGCCCCAGCAGCGATGTCGTCTTTGGGGAGGTCGAGCACGGATGTATTCCGCCCAAGTGCTGGCCCACCCACAACCACGCCTACGCCTGGTCGAGCACTATTGCGTCGAGGAAGAGTCTTGTCGTATCCTGCAAGATACGAATGTAATAGATGTACGTCGTTGTATGCTTAATTGGGTTGATTGTTGCATTAATTGATTCATGATCTGGTTAGGTTATCTGACTGGATACGTATCATACAATCCATCACATCCATGTCCGCAATGCTGGGTCATGTTCTCGCAGCCGTACAATGGATTCTTGGAGTTTGCGCCATGGAACCAACCCATATCCGTCACGTCAGACCTCCAGAACCTGCAACGACCTCTTCCAGATCCCAGGCTTCGTCCCAACCTTCAACCAAGCGCATCATCCAGCTCAGTCTCTAATCCATCCCCGCCATTGCGTCCTTCTGTAGTGTCGTCCAAATGGCCTCCTCCAGCGGGATCCTTGGTTCTTCGCCCGGGTGATCCGAGGATTGGAGGGCAGGTCTGTTCGAAGTGCCATGGAAAAGGATGGCAGTACAGGATGATGGGGCTGGACACCAAGACGTGTTCGGCGTGTGATGGGTTGGGGCGATTGTTCTAATTGTCAGGGGAGAAATATGTTAAATTTGTTTGCAGTAGTCGATCTACATGAACAAAGCTTTGTATATATGAAATTCGGACTTCGATGCTCGTGAAATCGACTTCTGATCGCGCGGATATCTCAAGCTTCGCTCGGCAGGGACAGTTATCCGAACCGGAGTCATCAGCACGACGAGTGTCGATCGCCACGAGGCCCATCAGCCCCAAACACGTCGACTACCGTTACCTTCCTGCCACCGCCGTCTCTTGGATCAATCCATCAAACGAGGTTCGCCCTTTTGCCAAATCTCAGCATTGTCGAGAATCATGGTTGAACTTATATTATATTAGTCAGGACCTCCTAGTTGACCTGTTAGGTTACAGGTCTCTTGTATTGTGCCTCAATGAAACGCACCAATGAAGTCTGTTTATGAAGGGTTAGTATATGTGAGGAAGAAAAATAATAAACTTACTGGTGCCCACTATACCAAGCGCATACACGTCGGCCCGGGTGCTGTGAGAGCCTTCCCGGAGCAGCTCCGGCGCCTTTGAAGGGGGCTGAGATAATAGAAAAGATATCGGATAGTGCATGGTAAATGTACTTGCCGTGCATCGAGGGGAGAATAACCATTCGTGCCAGAGGTGAAACTGATGGAAAAATCGCTTAATTTCGCATTGCCGAAATCAGCGAGTAGAGGTTCGAATTCATCAGATATTAGAACGTTTGCCTTTAACGCTTCATAAGTTCGCATTATCCAGAATACTTAGTCTAGGTGAGCTGACCTCTTTCAAGTCCCTATGCACCTACAGGTGGATCTCAGCTCAAGGTTCTAACTTCATTAGTGATCAGGAAACTTTACCCACAACCCCCGACTGATGCAAGAAGGCTAATCCCTCGGATATTTGTGAGCACTGATCCCACGTCACACCATGACTTGTCATTTCGCCCAGTTGGATATGCTTCTTTGAAAGTCTAAACGTTATGTATGTAAGGAGCTGTGCAGTCTGACGGGTGATAAAGTCATACAGAGATGGTATCACTCGCGCTGGTTTATTCTGAGACGCTTCGCTCGCTCCCCCAAGCAAAGGAACGAGTTTACTTAGGGTGGGATCGGAAGCTAAGGGCTCATGATAGTATAGAGCTCTCATAGCAGATACACCGAGCGGGGCTTTTGTGGAGAATATGATGGTTATATTTAGCGACAATCATGCAAAACCTCCGTGTCGCTCCAGTCGAATAGTTTCAGCATAGTGATATATAGTTGGTCCATTTTGACCTCCAAACCGCTTGCCAATGGATCGAGTATAGCAGCACGTACCTACAATATGAAGTTGCTCAATATTCCGGCTCTTTGACGAGTAGGCATGATGGTTGTAATGATCTGAGAAATTAGCCGTCATACGTAGCACATGGACCGTATCTGGGGTCAGAGTAGCCACCCGAGTCTTGGCCGCCACCCGAATTCTGCACTGGTTTGCACAGCCACGGTCACCACAAACGCCCATCGCATCATCGTTCCTATGTCCATCAATCACTTGCAGTGAACCACCACTGTCGCCAGGCCTTCTGTACTACTAGTTCTGCTCAATCTGTTGCTCTCAGCTTGGATTGCACGATCTATCTCAAGACGATACTAATTATATAGAGAGCCCGAATCGAAATAACTTGTTTAGCTGACCCGATATCTGGCACCTCGGTTTCGCTGCATCCAAGTGGCAAACCATTCACATACCCCAAGTCTCTTTCCACTAGAGCCAACAACACCAGAACATTAGATCCGATGGCTACCTCGTCACTACATCCAAAGCCCTCCAATCCGTTTCGAGACCCAAACCGCACGCCGATTGTCACACCTCAACCAACCGGCGCATCGCTCAATCCGTTTTTGGCGCCGAGCGAACACTTGAGTCCACAGGCGACTGGCGCAAGTCAGTACTTTACGCCGCAGCATACTGGGGCTGCTACTCAGCTAGGATCGTCTCCTGACCGAACCGGGGGGTCCTATTCACATTACGCCAGCTCATTGTCTCCCAGCCCCACCGGAGCGTCAAATGGTCAGCAGACAGGAGAACGGTCCAATCAACCTATGAGGACTTTTAGCTCGTCGTGGTCTGATGGAGCGATTACGCCTCAAGCTACAGGTTCTGGGATTCTGAATTCTCAGAATACGGGCGTATCGAGTGCTGCAGACCAGTTTTCTTCAATGTCTATATCTGAGCCGCAGACGACGTACGCTCCGCCTGCCGGACCTCCACCATCGCACAAGACTCCGTCCCCTAATCCAACCTCGGCTTCGTCGCCGCCCGCTGCGAGTACCAGTGCAGACATTCCACGCTCTCCAAGCCCCCCTCGATCAGTGTTTGCACCACCTCCTGGTCCACCACCAGCACCGCAATACGCACCTCCGCCTGGTCCACCTCCCACTCGACCCACCTCGGCCCCATCCGAGCCTCGAGCGCCATCTCCTACTCCGACGATTCTAGCAGAGCCTCCTCCACCGTATACAGCAGCCGCAGATGTTCGCCATGGCGAGGTTCCGCTCGAGACGGGACCAAGGAGAGCTTATGCGCCCGAGTGGCATCCGGACGGAAGAGTATGGAGGAACGAGTCTGCGTTGAGTCCTGATTCAGCCGAGGAGAGGACACAGGAGAGGACACATGCGAGGACACAGGGGAGGGCACAGGGGAGGGCACCAGAGACGCAGTGGGACGCGTTGGAGCCTAGGTGGAGTAGGCATAATCAGCCGAGTTCGAGTTCGAGTTCTACTCGGCCTAGTGCGGGAGGAGGGTCTTGGAGTGCGTATCCTGGGCAGGGCGGAGGACGGAATGCCGGTGGAGGCGGAGGAAGTGTGAATCGACCGCCACCGAGACATCCATCTGGGTCGCAGTCGGCCTCGACGCCGTCTTTAGAGAGGTCGAGCACGAATGTATCACGCCCGAGTGCTGGTCCACCTACAACTACGCCTACCCCTGGTCGAGCACTGCTGAATCAAGGAAAAGTCTTGGCGTATCCAGCAGGATACGAATGTAATAGATGTCCGTTGCCCCATGCCTTGCTGGGTTGATCGTTGTGCTGATTACTTTATGATTTGGCTAGGTCATCTGACAGGATACGTATCGTACGATCCGTCGAATCCATGCTCACAATGCTGGGCCATGTTCTCGCAGCCGTACACCGGAGTCTTGGAGTTTGCGCCGTGGGACCAACCTGAATCTGTCACGTCCGACGACCAAAACCTACAACGACCTCTTCCGGCCTCTAGGCCTCAACCCCGTCTTCAACCAAGCGCATCATCATCCCGCCCAGTGTCTCATCCATCCCCTCAATCTTCATACGGGCTTGGTGCCCGAGGAAGTCTACCTTCATCCAACTGGTCATCCTCGTCATTGCGTCCATCTGCGACGGTCTCGTATTCAAGGCGCCCTCCAGCCGGATCGTTGATTGTTCGCCCGGGTGATCCCAGGATCGGAGGGAGAGTTTGTTGGAAGTGTAGTGGAGATGGGTGGCAGTACAAGACGATGGGGTTGGAGACCAAGACATGTTCAGCGTGTAATGGGCTGGGGCGGTTGTTCTAA
>JAYRCO010000250.1:0-35093 GCA_037042815.1 Ceratobasidium papillatum | reverse complement strand
CGAGCGACCTTAGCACATCCTTTGTCTGCAGGTATGATGGCAAAATTAGCTCTAATCGTACGTATGCAGTTGAAGGAAGGTGTCTTTTACGAGGAATGTGCACTGCGCCAGCGGGAAGCATAGTTGGAACGTATAGATCAATATTTCCGAAATCGTTCGTAGGTATTTTCCCCTGTAAGTTAAACCAATAAGCCTGATCGCTAATAATTCCTTGGCCTTTGTGGTGAACACTCACATCTATGACTGGTGGCGGTGTGTACAGCTCTGTTTGCCAGCGCGCATACATACCCACCATCACCTCGCCTCCTTCCTCACGGCGCATTTCTAGCTCTCGTTTCTTCCTCACCGTACTCGCACGAGCCACAGACTGTTTGATCGGCTGCATGCCTGCGCACACCATTCGCCCTTGTCGCATCCACCCATCTGCAGGTTTCAAAGCAAGTACATTCTGGCGTGGATATACCGGTTCTCCCCGAAAGTGGGCGATCTCAGTACGCGGGAAAATCGCTTCGTCCTTGCGCAAGTGGCGCTCCAAGGCATAGATTGGGTGATTCTTGAACGCGCCAATCGAGTTCGGTAAACCCTCGAGAGCCCGCTGATGAGATAGCTCCGCGTCTTCGACGTCATCGCGATGCTTTAAGTTAGTAAAGTAAGTGTTAAAAGTGTAGTGCCACGAAACGTTTTGCACTTACCAATGCATAGGGCCTTCGCAGTACATGCATAACACTATCCCACCATTCCACCTTGCCACCTCTCCCTCCAGCGGCAACTCGAGCCCGCGCTTTTGCTGTCTTCGCGGCAAAATTTTTGGCATAACGCGCGGTCACATCTCGCGCATATCCATCTACGAAGCATAACGAACGAAAAGTTATTTAGAACCCTGCATGAACCATAAGATGCAGGCCAAATGGAAATACGAGTAGGAGCCGCATGACATGATGCATGCGTACCACGTCGCTAAAATCTCCCGCATGTATAGTACATCATCCACCCTCAAGAAACGCCACATCTGCCCCTATCTTCCTGACACCACTCCCACCACCGAATGCTTTACAAGCATCCATCTCTGGTCGCTTTCGGGGCAAATATACGGGACTGGGCACTCACCTTCTTCCATTGCAACTACGTAGACGAGTTTGCTCGCTCCTTTCTGAGCGGATTTGTTCTGCTCTTCGAATACACGTGCACGATTGACTATCCCGCGTACTGGATCGACAGGCAACCAACGTCCGTCAGGACGTGAAAACACCTCCGCCCATAGCGTTGGCGGTCCTAAAAACGAAAGCAACATCACATCATCCGTCTGATCCGAACGACAACGCTACATCGCATACCTTCTGCCAATGTCTCCCTCGAACCGGCACCAGACTCCCATGGCGTTCCTGGTATAGCTCCGAGAACGTTTCCGGCGGGTCGTGTTCGGCGAAGTTTAATTGTTGATGGAATAGGTGATCCTCCCGTAATGTTCCTTTTGCCTGGATTCGAGCTCCCAGCAGGTTTGACTAGATTCCGACCAGCTTTGATGTTATCAGACGCCCGTTTGTCACTATCGCTCGCCTCAGCTAATGCAGACCGTTTCCGCTTTGCTCCTAGCTGGAAAGACGTCGAACCATCGCTGTTATCTCCAAATTGCTGTTCGCTGCGGGGGGAAGCACAGTTGGATGGCACACTACCTCCTCTAGCGTTCCGCGAACCCCCTACGCGCGGTGATGGTGCAGTAGACACTGGCACCTCTTCCATCTCAACTTCATCTTCTGCTGAGGCCTGTTCCGTATGTACCTTTATTCCACCCCCACCATCTTTTTTCTTGCTCTTCTTGACCCACTTATCCTTCGGAGGACTCCAAGAAACGCATTGCAAACTTCCAACAAGCCGGGCGGGAAGGCCAATAGCCCGTACCATTGCCACAAACACCAGTGCGGCCATGTCTCGAGAGCCCGACCTCTGTAACGCGTGCTTTGCAATCGAGTTGGTTGAGCGAAGCACTTCTGGGGCATACCACTCGTTCCCTTCGACCTCCTCTTCGAAGTCGTCTTCGTCGTCTGAATCAGAACTCGAGACAGCACGAGCCTTCCCTTTGCCTTTGATCGTGGCATGCGCTCGCTTGGCTCGGCGCTCCTCTCGTTTCGCTCGGCGAAGCTGCCTTTCGGCTTCACGGCCTTCAAGAACTTGTGCTCTCAGAGATGCGGCTTCGAATGTGTGAGACCTGATGTGACCATAGTCTTTGACCCGAAACCAGCCTTCTGATCGTCCAACATAAGAGTTTTGGGCAGCAAAAGATGAAGTAGGAGCGAACCAATCCACCAGACGGGATAGAGCGGTTTCAAAGAGCCGGCCTCGACGGGCAGGATCGGGGTGGGCGCTCTTGGTTATAGATGTGAATCCATGTTGAATTGGCAAAGGAATGAGAGAAAGCACGCGACTCTATTCGAGACCAAAGTATTTATCAAAACGGTCCGGGTATCTTATCATAACATACCTTAAGTACATCGTCATTTAACCACTTGTTTCTGATTGAAAGAGATGATAACAGAGCAACCGCATGAAGTTTGTGGGACTCAAGGCGAATGAGGCGGTTTTGTGCAGCCACTTGACGTTTTCTTTTGTAATGATTACTCGTAAATATCATGCTATAGCTCTCTGAATACCACTTGCCTCGTAGCTTCTTCCTGTTGTTGTTTGGTAGTCCCTCCAGCCTTTGTCAAAGTGATTTCAATGTCATGTTCGAGCTGAGGATGCGACTCGGCCTCCACAAGGGGTATGTCAATGGATTCGGGCTGAATTAAGGGAAGCTGTGGGATTTCAACTTCGTCCCAGTCAACTTCATCGTCTGAGCTATCCATCTGTGGCAGAATAGAAAAAGTCAACTCCTCGATCGTGGCGGCCTACAGAATGATGAGCTCATGATGATCAACTGAGTCAAGCACGGACTCTGATCTAAGCGCCAGTGGCTGTGGCCGGTTCTCGGTTCCGACTTCTTTCACGCCCAATCCAAATCCAAACATGCAGGCTACGTTGGGCAACCGACAATGGACAAACGCACCCTACTTGACTGCACCTTCTTCTCATAGCCAAACTGCATATACATCTTACTACTCTCGCCTAAAGACAGGTAGCACGTTGCTTATACAACCCATCGGCCTGGCACCCGTTCCTCCAAACCACAACCCAACCCAAGTTGCTCCCACATTATCGCACACAGCTTCCTTCGGTCCTTCTCGGCGTACCCGTGGTGGAGTGGTCAATTATGCAGAAATGGAAGAGGATGATGAGGAGCATGTAGATGTTGATGGTGAACCCGCGACAAACCCGTCTCTAGCAGCGCCAGTTGGCACCATCAGTGCCGCTAGAGCAGCTGGGGAATTGGATCGAAGTTATCTTGGTATCATACCTCCAGCAAAGTTTATACAGGCTTCGAAAGCTATACGGATGCAGCAGCAATATTTGTACGCAACAACCAGTGTTGTTCTGATATTCACGCTTACTGATGTTACCAGCTCGGAAGCGCGGCTGGCCGAAGCGGCCTCCAAACGCGCAGTGTATATCCCTATTCGTCTCGAGCTAAACACAGACACTCACCAGATACGCGATAGCTTTCTCTGGAATGTAAATGGTGAGTGGTCTATTTATTTATAGCTTGATCGCGCCTCACATCCCCACCCGCAACTTATCAATTGGATGTCGAATTCATCAGAGACCCTCATCAGCCCCTCTGCCTTTGCCCACCAGCTCTGTCTGGATCTCGCGCTTCCTCCTGCTCAACATGTCGATTTAATTGCTGCTGCTATATCTGCGCAGTGCGAAGAACACCGCTGGATTGCTGGGGTTCCGCTGCGCCATAGGCGGAAACGAAAAGGACTAGTTGACGACGAATCAAACACCCCTGGACCTCCGCCCTCTAATGGACAAGAACTGCCGAACACAATTAATTCGGGTGAACAAGCACCTTTGGCACGAGACCCACGTATCGACTCTCTCCGTTCTGAGCTAAACGGTGTTACTATCAGCCCTCGTTCAAATCTGCTAGGTTCAGGAACTGGTACTTCTACTCCGGGTGGTGCTACGTCCGCTGCTAGCCCGACTACGGACGGTCCTGCGACGCCTGCTCCAATCGCTGTCAATATTGATGACGAATTAGACCCTCTGGACACTGATGATAAACCTGCTGAAACCAGTACTACCCTTGATCAAAATGCGACCTCATCAAACTCTGTGGCTCCCGCCACAACATCCATCTCTCAAGATCTAGCTAAACCAGACGGCGCACTAGCCGACGATAGTGAGAGTGATGTAGACTCAGACACTGATTACGAGACGGACACCGACGTTGGAGAGCCGGATTGTAGGGTCATCATCAACGTGAGTTTTTTTTAGCGAAAAAAAAAACTATATAAAATGCCGATTGCGCTGCTCACACATCTTCTGAATATCTAAAGCTCGATTTGCAAATTTCAACTCATCATCTACATGACCATATTGAGTGGGATCTTGCATCCCCGCTCACGCCAGAGCATTTTGCACGTATCCTTTGTGCGGACACAGGGCTAGCAGGAGAGGCGGTCCCACTGGTGGCATGCGCCTTGAGGGAAGCGCTACTTAAGCACACTAAAGACGCTGTTGAAGCCGGCTTGGTCGGCCCTGGTACAGGGGATGGGCGTTCTACTGAACTCCCTTCAACTGCGACTGCTCCGATACGAAAAGAAACAGGATCAGAGCCCTTGCGTAGTGTTTTTAGGGATTGGCAAGACGCTGAGGAGTACTTTCCTCGACTGGAACTTCTCAGTGCTGAGGAGCTTGAGCGACGAGCGATGGAACGTGAACGAGCAATTAGGTATGGAGAAATCAAGCGTGCATTTTGTCATAATTATATCATATACTTACCTCTATACGTGCAGACGTATGCGCCGCGAAACTCAGAGATGGGGGCAGGCGAACGTTAGTCGTAAACGGTTTAGGGAACGGTAATCCTGTGAGACTCTGACGATCTCTCTTTGTCACGTGATAGTCGTATTGCCTTTGCCCAACCCTATCGTCTATAGTTTCGCAAATATAGAGCAACATTTGAGTTAATCACGTTTGGTATAAATGTCTGCGTTTCCTTGTACTATATACGCGTATCTCGTGGGCCTAGCCTACGTGCTCGTTTCAACAACTTGAAGATTAGGTGTGCTACAACCTCGCCGATTGGACTGAACGCCTCTTGGCTACTCTCGTCTGGCCCGGCAACTTACGATGTTGTGCCCTCCCCTATCTTAATGACTGGCTGCTACTTGTCTACCGATCCAAGGCTTGCGACGCGGAATCGACATCCTAAACTAACTAGCTACCCCTGTCTGGTACAAGATCACCTTAGGCTTTGTCGGAGATATAAATAAATGCCTGAACTCTGGGTACGATCCCCTTGCTGGCTTCTCTACTAGTATCGCTTAAACTCGTGTGTCGACTCGGATGTATCCGGCTTCTCTAGTATTAGATACAACACAATGACCCCTTGTCTGGAAATTAACAGCCCTGTTCCCCTATACGTTCATTGAGCGTTTGATCTACTGGCTTTTGAGGCCAACGTGTCAAAACTTTGTAATGGAAAGTGGCCTATATTTGTTTGGGTTGAGCCCAGTAGACCGTTTCTGGCAATGGACGTGTAGTCTTGTGGGCTCTAAAGTTCGATGACAAGCATTCTAGTTTGATGACAGGCCCCCGCTCATCGGAGTCGCGTTGACATGGCGTAACAGGCCAAAACCTCGTGTGCCGCGACTACAACATTCTTCCTATTTCGATGGTGTAGGGAAATATTGCGGCTCCATCCGAAGACTCGTAATTTGCTACGAAGAACTCCCCTACTAGACCTTGTAGTCTCTGCATGTGTTCATAGCTCGCCAGATCGTGCTATTTTCTTCTACCCGGCCACTAGTATGATAACCCTCGCCCTTACTCCATGTAGAATTGTTCGCCATGTATGCGGTATTCATGCGTGCCGAGAACTCACGAAATTCTTATGATCGTCGTGTTAGATGGTGGATAATTTGCTGCCCACCGAGAAGCCCTCTGGCATATCGGCTGATACCAAGATGTTCTAGTTTATTCAAGTAATCATTTATGATTGCGTCGAGGGCCCGCACGTGCTGCCCCACCAACAATCGAAGTTTGGGCTAGTCATGACCCTCTTTCAGTCCCTGTTACTCGTAAGATTTTCTACGGATATTGCTACGGTGTTTCTGAGGGGCTTGTTTGCTTCGAAGAGCTAATCTACGTGTGACCTTAGATGATCGTCTGAAACACCAGTACTCTGGCACTGTCCGCCTTGCTATTAACGTATGATATTACTCTCACTCGTAATCGGATGGCTACTGCGATGCCTTTATCTTTCATCTCTTTGATTAAAGGCATCTTGCCCATCTTATCATCCCTCGCCAAATGACACGCGCACAGTTTCCAGAAATCACCGCAAGCGCAGCCGCGCGCATCTTGCTTAATCCCCGGAGAATTACTTTAGATGATGCAATGAGTCCGCAAAATCATACACCAATTTTATCAATGTTCTAACAAGACCAGTGTGGAATTGAACCATGAGATCAGACGAGCGCTATGGCAGTATAATTCTTTGGAGTTATCATGGGGGTTGCACTGCACACCTTTAGCGGTTTACGTTTGATGGCTTCTCTAAAACTCTTCTACTTTACGGCTTTTGAGTCGAGCCTCCGTCGTCGATGTTAATATATACATCGTGTGAGTAAGAGTGAACTTTTAACTTAGCAGAAAACTATATTGCTGCATATAGCTCGTTTTAATACGTCACATTGGGCATACATGACGTCACAATACGTTCGATTTTGTATACATCCTCAAGATGTCTCTAGCTAAATGCCAATAAATGCCAACAGGCCGCACAAGTCGCTGTATACTATAACTTCAGGATTCTGCTAACACAAGCAAGCCAGCAGGCCGAGGGTAAAAGAACTTCACTGCGCGGATGTTAGGCCGCATGTCAAAATATCGCTAAACCCGCCATCGTGATCTTCGAGCGACTCGAAAGGCATATATCTAGGAGACGAGCACAGCTTGAGCGTAGTATATGGTTCTAAACTGATAGGTTGTATCAAACCAATCTCCGTTGATCAACACATCTGCCACACAAACACGCAATATCATATCAATAGTACTGATGGGGTTGATTTCATGCGCATATATCTATGAGCATTAAGAATCAATGGCGGTCTACGATAGGATTTACAGAGAAAATATGTAAATTTAAGAATAGGTTATTGCCTCATGGAGAAGAACGGGAAAGGGGACCGCTACGTTCCAAGGTGTTGCACGTGACCGTTTGATGACATCATTTCCGTGCCGGACGCGCCATTCCACAGTCCCCAGCGAGTCCGGTTTCTAGGATACACGAGGGTCAGTCTAGTATTTCTTTCACAGACCCTCTGTTATACCCATCAATGTCGTGAGATAGCGTAGGGTTTTACCTGGTACATTTGTGTTTGGCTACTGAACTCAGCGCCGTGGGGCGTGTTGATCAATCAGTGGAGTCTTTGAGGACTGTGAGTAGGAGAGGTGAGTCAAAACCACATCCACACACGAAAACCACTTACCAGACACTGCCAGTAGTAAACCCTTCAAATACTGGGGCTCGTCTTCCAAACTTAAATCCTCACACTATTGGATAAAAAAAAGCCAAGATTCCAACCTCGGACGCTTGGAAACAAACCCAGCTTGAGTTGAAACTATTGTGTCAACTTGAATATAGGAATAGTTAGGGTATAATCTACCAAACGGTGAGCGTTGGCGCAATTGTTGACTATCGATGCTAATGTCTAACCAGGAGCCGTGTTATTTCGTTAAACGTCCGCGGACTCGACAGCCGTATGGTTTTGAAGGCACGTTTCTTTCATACTGCTAAGAAGGTCCGGTAATCTAATATACGGTTGTTTCCATCCCGACAGACAGCGTTTGCTTTGTACCATAGCCACGTCAATAACGTGAGTGATATCATCTTCGATTCGCATGAGTTTGTAGGCTGAAGTCGATTTGTTGGCTTATACTCATTGTGTCCTTGGTCAAGTTCGAATTAGTACTTGCAAGACATATTCCGCGGCCACGTTTGTGCGGTGAGCACCCACAAGGGTTTCGGTACCGTGAGGAGATCAACTCAATGAACGATCGTGAACCAAGTCCGATAGGATCATAATCAGTATACTCTATCATCGAACACGTGGCTAGCCATCGCAAGAGGAAAGTCTGGCCGTCGACTATGGCAAAACAGCACGTCGATCACTTACTAGATTTCCCTTAGTAGCCTTCTTTCTGCGACAGTTTGGCCAGCTCTATTAACATCATCTTCGACACCACCGGCACTGCATATTCTCCGGCCAGCCTTACCTTGCTGAGCAGGTGTAGGTCGGCCAGCAACTAGCTTGTGTTGTCAAGCAAAAAGGATAAAACATTATGGCCGGGCACGAGGAGGATCGTGATTGGATAGTAAGGCATCTGGTACGATATCAACGATACGATTCTTACGGAGCACAATTCCGTAGCACGACATTGGCCCGCCTCGCTCGATGGGCGGCGGCTCCACCAAGACGGCCATCCAGGAACCCGACAAGCGGCCGCCGGGAATGGGCATTGATCATCAAGCTCCACACGGTAAGTCTCACGTGGCTTTGGCGCTTTGCACGGCAGTAGGGTCTGGCATGAATGCCTGGACAATGCCCAGGGTTTGCCTCGGTGACTATGTGGAGTGTCGAGTCTAGCCACGTGGATGATCGACCGGTGAATCCGGCGTTCGAAGTTGGTGGCGGTGTTTGGGGGGCGCGACCCCAACTCGAGTTTTTTGGATCAGTCGATGGAGTTGTTGTCTATTGATCTGTGGCTACCCGAGCACAGCGCCAAATACACCGCATTGCTCTAATCAACTATAGGTCTGCATACTCCCAGCTCACCGCCTTGCTCGTCCCCACCTTCGTTTCGACATTCATCCTGTGCTGCTAGGTCTCGTTCGCTCCACTACTCTCACTATCTCTCACCTTCCGACTCCATTCCGCCTCGTGTCATTTTGGGTTGTCATGCGATTTTAACTCTATATGCTGCGCGTACCCGTTTAGTTTTAACATCTACTGACGTTTCTTGTGTTGTCCTAACCAAGGCGCATTCTTGCTTCAAAAGCATACCTCCCTTCCTTCGCCATCCTTCGAATATCATTCCCGTCACTCAGACTCCCGAGCTCTTACCGACCCGAGCGAGGGACACTATTTCCCTTTGCTTAACCAAGCCGCGCTTGCCGATCCATCTCAATCTCGTCTCCGGGCCTCGCCCCCGCTTAATATCGCATCTCGGCCTGCCCTCTCGACACGATCGAATTCGTCCGAGTCCAAGCACGGACTTACCAAACCACTCTTATTCACACCCGTTACCAAACCCAATATCTCTTCCCCTTCCGATCGTTTCTCTCAAGACATTTGGCACGTCGACCTGTCCGCACCTGGCGCGGTCTTATTCTCTACTGGTCCAATAATGGCGAAGCCAGCAGGCACCGCCTCCTCCGAGGCCGACGCGGGTCGCACCAACTCTATCGATGGTGCGCTATGGGGCACGTCTAGCGGTTTACCTTCATCCAACGTACGTGCACATTTTCTCAACACTCTACCAACACCTGGCTTTTTGTCATTGGCTATGATTTTTCTACTCTCTATTTCGGCGGATCATACTTTACGCGCCTTCCATTTTCCGTTTGTTTTGCCGACCCAGCAGCCTCTCTATTTGCCATCGCTCCAGTCGTTCGTGTGCTGAACTATTCAATTTTTGCAGCCCACCTCTGATTCAACTCATTCCCAGGACAGGGGACCAAATCCATCATCTGGATACGCCCAGGACCCGGCTTCCCTCGTCTACACCACTGGACAACCTGCCCCCAATTCCAATGTCCATATTTCCGCCTACCAAGGGGGATATCCTCCGTACAACTCCAATCCTCCCTACAACACTTCTTCTCCTAGACATCCCGGACTTGGCGCACCGTCCGCTGGCGGGCAACATGCTCAGGCCAACACGTATCCCAATACTGGATCTAGTCATCCGTATGCTAGCTATCGTGCCAACGTGCCATACGGCGGTTATCCGTCCTACCAGAACGCACCGGGTTACAATCAGTTCCACGGCTCGTCCATGGGTAGTGGGTACTCTGCCTTTCCCACTCAAGGCGCTAGCTATTCTGGCTCATCGCCGGCTGGTGGGAGTTACCCAAGCTCCCCTCCAGCTACTGCTTACCACCAAAGTTCCCCAGTAGCCGGTGGGTACGCGTCGCCCACAGGTGTTTATGGGATGCACTATGCTCCCTACGGTATGGTGTCAGGGCCGCCCATGTATGCGCCGACGACTTACGCGCACGCGCCTTACGGTCATCCTTATTTGCCTCAACAAGGCCAGCCAGACGAGAGTCAAGGCTCGGGAATGTGGTGGTTTATGCCTGCGGGGTCTGGGTCTGCAGGTCTGCAGTCGGGGTACGGGGCTCAGCCACAAGCACAGTATGTTCAGCGCTTCGGTAATTCTCAACAGGCTCCGCTACACCAGTCTCAGCCTACGCTGCTAAATCCCACTTCCCCGCATGTTCAGCAACTCTCTATTCCTGGCTTCCCTCCTCATGCGATAGTTCATTCTCCTACGACGAATGCATTGTCTCCAACTGCTTCGGTGTCGGCTCTCTCTGGTTCCTCGCCACAGCAGATGTATGCGGCATTTGGAGGGATGGGCTTTCAGTCTCCTGGCGCAGCACCACCTTCAATGGGCAGATATCCTCCTCCACTCTCGTTGCAATCGTCTGGCCAGCATCCGTCTCTGGCATCACCAATTGCTCCGTCATCACCTGGTGCACTTTCTCCTACACGCCCTCTGTCATCATCTAAGGGTGGTCGAACATCCGCAGCTAGCAAGACCGCTGGCACAGGCTCTCGCGTTACTTCTCCCGCTACAACACGTCGCCCATGGCACCCAAACCCGCCAGTTGCCCGTTCCGAATGGGTCATGTGGGTTGGAAATGTGCCCAGCGATGCTACTCACGACGAGCTCTGGACGTTTTTCAACCAAGACACGACGGCTCGAGAGCCTAGTGCCGCAACTGGCACAGGTCGAATGCTATTGCCACCTGTCTCGAGCGGCCCAACCGACCTGACGGACGGATCAAATGCCACGTCCTCCCATGGCGTTTCTTCTGTGTTCCTCATATCTCGCTCCAACTGCGCATTTGTCAATTATGAGGAGGAGATTTATCTTACGCGAGCAGTTTCATTCTTCAACGGACGACCTCTTCGCCCTAATGACCCGCGTTGCCCTCGACTCGTGTGTCGTGTTCGACGCAAGGATGACGATCTCCGTGCTGGCGTTGGCGGACAGCGCGGTATGGGGTTACATGCGCGATGGCTCCAGGAACAAGACCATCGGACGACGGATGATGATGACAAGAAAGAGGAGAGCGCTGCTCAGGATGATCCCGCTACGTCTCCCTCAACGTACCTTGGACCTGCATCGTCTTCTGGTTCGTCGCCACCTGTGCTGGCCGCCGTTGACGACATGCAGAAGCTTCCCGCCGATGTGGCCGGTACAGTAGCAGAACTTCGTGATTCGACGGCAGCTCACCATTCTGGTTCAGCATCAACCAACTCGAGCTTGCTTGTTCGCCACTTCCCCAAGCGCTACTTCATCCTGAAATCTCTAACTCAGGTCAGTGTTTTTTCTTAACGAGTCTTGCTGTCTCAGTATAAATATTAACCGCGCATATATCCACATAGTTTGATCTCAACATCAGCGTCGATCGAAGCCTGTGGGCCACGCAGCCGCACAACGAATCCACGCTCGATCGAGCCTTCCGAACGAGTAAAGATGTCTATCTCATCTTTTCAGCGAACAAGGTATGTATTGGCACACAAGACGTCTGAATACCTCTGATTGGCTGTATTTTTCAGTCGGGTGAATGGTTTGGCTACGCAAGGTTCGTCATCAACACAGCGTTATGAGTTTGTTGCTAAATCATAGTTTAGGATGGAAGGCCCTATAACGACCAAGACACAGCAATTGGTTAATTGGGAATCTCGAGTTTCTCCAAGGTCTCCGACTTCTCCCACCGTCCAACGAAAGTCGGACGCAGCCGCCTCTTCCGAGCAGTCAAGTCTCACTGTGACCCAGCCGGGCGATTCCCAACTTCTGCAAGCGCCATCTCAGCCTATATTCTCTCCCAGCGAGCACAAGTTTGCTGCAAGCCCAGCGCCGATCACACCTGGCGAGGCCTTGAAGCTTCAGTTGTCGACCAATAGCCCTAGTGGAAGAGGGCCTTCTCCGCTATCTGCTCAGCTTCCTCGAACCGATGGACTTACCTCCGCGCCGGCAGAAATGGGAGCAGCTCACAAGCAACTGACGAACCCTGTCCGAGACTCGGACTTGGCAGAGTCGCCCGATCATCTTCGACGACACACCGGGGCTGCTGCCGTTATCGGCAAAAGCAATGAACCGTTCGAGCTTGACGGGGACGCGCCGTACCGTGCTTTGCGCGAGACATCAGCGTTCGGGCCATCGAAACAGCAAGAGAGTCGTACAGATGAGGATGGGGTTGTGCACAAGGATACAGCACTCACGACCGACGAGCTCGAGCGCGCACGCAACCTTTCTGGTGACCAACCACTTCGACCGATCCGCGAATCGTTGACGCCTGCTGAGACGAGTTCCAGTACACCACCCGTTTCTGGCGAAGAGAAGGTCGAAGGTTGGGGCAAGCCATTCAAGATCAAGTGGATTCGAACAGAGAAGCTCCCGTTTCATCGCACCCGACACCTGCGCAACCCATGGAACAACGATCGCGAGGTCAAGGTTTCCAGGGACGGCACCGAGGTTGAGCCCAGTGTCGGCCAACGGTTGATCGACGAGTGGGATCGTGCGGCCGAGCCAGAACCAGCCCCTGCCGCTGTCCCCTCCATGTCTCGGCACGTGTTACCGTCTCGGCCCGGGATGCCTAGCACCTTTGGGTCTGCTCCTCAAGCATCTAAACCTCCGCCGTCGGGACCGTCCCGGGGACACCCGTCGCGGCAACCATGAAAAAAAATTATGATCTAGGACTGGACTATTTTTCTCTCTATCTTGTCGTACACGATTACAAGAACTAGTTGGATAATTTCTGTTTCTGTTCCTGCATCGCATACCACAGCTCTGTTGTGCCACCCGTTCGTTTCGTTTCGCTTCGGTTTCTTTTATCAGGCTCATTCTGTTTCTCTATGCATTCCGTGTATCCATAGAAGGCACCATCACTGTTCCTGTACTACACGCTCGTATTCGGCACTATACACGTCCCCGCCCGCGATTGGTGGTATTCTTCTATCTTGTTCGTTCGTTGCAATCAATGAATAATCTGTTTTTCTACTCATCCTAGCGTTTCATTCGTTCCTTGACCACGTCTCAAAAGTGAAATAGTTTCTGATTGTATGCGCCCAAGATCCTAAAAAACGACCACCCCGTTTTATCACTAGCGTTGTGGCGTAGGATCACGCTCTCAAGGGATGGCAGTATTCGTCCCTGACAACAAGGCCGACGCCAAGTTGGATAAATGATCTACAATTAAAATGAATTATTCCTCGGCAGTGGCCTCGGATACGGGTCAAGGGAGTGATTCTTCATCAAGGATCTTCATTGACTACATGATATTTGCGACATAAACGTTGCCCGGCGACGACATACACGCCGATTCTTCGTACTTCTCGCTATTCAAAGGTGTATGATGTGACAGCAAGGCACCGCGTCTCACGTCAACTCGATAACTTCCCTGTGAATTCCGATTTCGTTGGGGAAGGAAGAATGACACGTACCCCCAAAGGGGTCGTGTCTATGCTTAACCTGTATCTGACGTCGCGTAAATATTGCAAGACAAAAACATTCCTCACGTGATAGGCGCGGTAAGAGGCTCACAATACTTCTGATATACAACAAGGATAGTGTATACTACATCGT
Source organism: Ceratobasidium papillatum (assembly GCA_037042815.1). Taxonomy (NCBI): domain Eukaryota; kingdom Fungi; phylum Basidiomycota; class Agaricomycetes; order Cantharellales; family Ceratobasidiaceae; genus Ceratobasidium; species Ceratobasidium papillatum. The sequence continues at coordinate 21,107 of JAYRCO010000250.1, read as the reverse complement.
TATTCGCCCAACTTCGGGGGCACATTGCCAAAAAAGCCGAGCAAGACTTTAGACCAAAAAAAAAGAAAGAGACAGGAGACTGGGTGCATAGACACAAAAGAAGACGAGAGAAAAGGCTATAGGAGGTCTACGCCCAAAGGGCAGAAGATGGAGTCTAATGCCTCCAAAACGAATCAAAAGGGTAAGGAAAGGATGCCGCCTCGGCGGAAATCACAGTCAAAGCAGCCAGTATGAGAAAAAGGGGGAGGGGGAGTGTAGAAATCGTGCATACTTTCAGAGAAAAAAAGGTAATCAACAAGAAGAAGACGGATAAAAATGGTAAAAAGCAAAGAGTAGCAAGGCGGGGAACAACAGATCTTGATCATAAGTCGTTAAATCACACCAACCAACAAATACAAGCTAGGCGGAAATTGTTTTTCTTCAAACCGCCTTGGGTTGCCAAGACACGAGAGCATTCAACGACGTTGCATATTGCTCTGTTGCATCCACATTTGTGACTGAGGCTGCTGTTGCTGGCCCGCACCTTGTCCAATCGCACCACCAGGAACGGACCCGGCGTTCAAGCCCGATGCCATACCAGCTGCATTCATGGCACCATACTGGCCATAGTGATGCCCAGGCATCATTCCCGCACTCGGAGCACCACCCTCACCACGGTACCCGCCATACATGCCAGATTCGGCCATATGCGGGTGGTGCGGATGATGATGTTGCTGAGACAGAGTCGGCGAATGAGCAGCGGGATGTGCGTTGTACGATCCGGATCCAGACACACCACCTATACATGGCGTCAGTAACCAGGTAGCAGGTTGACAACGATCGACATACCTTGCGTTTGTTGCATACCCAGTGTCGGGGAAGTAGCGGACAAACTCTCAGATGGGCTTCCGATTGGCCTGGTCATACCACCAGCAGCGGCACTGCTACTGTTCGTACGACGGCGTTGACGTCCCTTGGCAGGGCCACCCATATTGGGGCTATCGCCGCTGCCTTCCGCATCGTCTTCGCCCTCGGCATCGTGGCTAGGAGAAGAAGCGTTGGGCACACTACCCATAGAAATGTTGCCCCGGCGAGCAGGTGGTGGGGGTGGCATGCCAGGACCGGAGGCTGGTGCACCACCGGGGATCGAGCCATTGGGCGCATTGAGACAGGCTTGGATCAAGTTCTTGCCCTCGGGTTGGGTGACCAGAGGTTGGAGTTTCGCAGTCGTGAAAGTATAGACAAGTCCGGTTTCGGATACAACGAGCAGCAGCACTTGCGTACCCGTGAGTGTAGACAACTCGTACGCCTGAGGACAAGGTCAGATACGAGGTGTCATGGACTGAAACTAAACTTGCCTTTTTCATAATTCCAGCCTTTCGTTTAGAGAATGTGATATGCCTACGGCTCTTGTCTTGGATGAATTCAATTTTGATCTTACGGCGACCTGCTTTCTTCTCTGTGCCTACTGGTAAGTAAATAAATATAAGATTTCGACATGAATGGCGAAGCACCGACCTTTACGACCGACGGCTTCATCTTCGTCGTCGTCTTCGCCATCTTCACCGTCCTCTTGGTGAAAGACATCGTCGCCACCGGTGGCACTGGCGGGGGTGGCGAACCCACCGCTAGTAGGGCCACTGGAAACAGGTGCACCGGTGGATGCAGGCAGACCGGCAGCGGCGCCGGTATGCAAATCGGGAGGGCGAGGGCGCTTGGAGCGGGGAGAGGTGGCCATGGAGGGAGCTGGGCCAGCCGGAACAGGCGCCGATGGAGGGTACGTCGAGGGAGCAGACATATCTGATCAAATGAGTGTGGTGTTGGCTGCAATGACAAGACACATACCGATTGTGGGCAAAAGATCAACAAACTATTTGCAAGAAACACCAACCACGCGGGGAAGGTTGATCGAGGGCGAATTTGATAGGCGACTGTGCGGTGTGCGACGACGACAAGACGTAACGGGGAGGCAGAAGCGCGACGAGGGGGATCACAGGGGACGTCAGCGGGTGGCGGTACGGTCGTGGCGTGTCAACATACCTCGGTGAGCGGAGTTGAACAACAAACGGAGATGGGCAACGGAGATGGGCCTAAACGAGCGGGGTCAGATGTGAGACAAACGACTATAGCGGCACGGGAGACAGACGCGACGGAGAAAACAGCGAAAAGGGATATGGAAATGGCCAGATGCAGCCAAGAAGAGGGAGCTGAAAGCAGCAGAAAGCGGGGCGTCAGGATCAGGCCAGCGACTCAGATGGGACAGTGTGTAAATACGGCATCGTCCTCGCACGGCCCTGGCTTGAAATCGGACGGGTCCTTACCTAGGCGACTACTGCTCGTCTTTCCTATTCAGAGCGGGGAGAGGATAAGGCAAATATCGTCAGTGAAGCTGCCAATAAAGCTATCCAGCTTCGGACACTGCCCGGAAGCAAACAACGCCATCGCCGCCAGCCAATCACAGCCCGGGACCCCAGCCCCATTATTGGGCGCCAGTCGCTCGGCCAGATAGGGGCACCATGTCCAAAGCGGTCTAGATGGCCCCAGGGCCCGATGCCGCGAGAGCCCACTGCAGCGTGTATCGAACACACTCACCTCTGCTGTGCCGCGTAGCGATGCGGATTGTCCCAGTGACTAAGCGCTGCTGATGTGCTCGATCCGGCAGGTGTGGCCGCAACGGGTGGGCAATATGCACAAACCGGTCCTTGCCTTGCGAGCTTTGCTGCGAGCTTTGTGCTGCGAAGGCGTCGCTAGAGCGCGTTGTTATGTACGCACCGAGGAACCAAATGCTATCGACAATAGTCTATGTATGTCAGGTGTCCCGACCCCACTGATCGCTGTTGATCTTGATGTCGGCGCTAGAACTGCCAACAGGCACAGTCGGGCACAATCAACCACCGACGCTGAGACTCTGCCGCCAATGTCAGTCGAGCTCCGTGCGACACCCGGGGTGGCGTACTAACAGTGGAGCTCGCGTTGGAGCGCTGCGGAGCGTGGGCTGGGCTGGACTCGCACGGGTGGGCCAAATGCGTCGCTTGGCACTCTCGCGGGGGTCGTTCGTAGCGAGTGGGCTCCGAGCACAGAGGGCAGCCGGCTGGGTTTTCTCCATATCGGACAGGTGACCTTCCGAATGCGATCAAGGGCATCGCTGACGTACACGGTCGAGGGCCGATGTACACACTACAGAAGCCGCATTGGGACCACCCCAAAATGTCACACCAGTGCTTCCGCCATTTGCCACTGATCTTTTCACATGGACACACAGGGGCTCATCATTCCCATTCCCGGTATCCGAAAACGGCGATAGCCGTGCACCAAACCCACCACAACCCAACAACATTGTATCACGTGACTCAATCTAGCAGACGAAAATAATAAAAAGGCTGAACTACAGCTGTCTTCGTTTCTTGGCGGTACGCGTGTAGTGCGACAGCACCCATTCCTTGTCGGCAGTCGCCTGTTCAATTGTGCCTTGCCGGATTTCATAAGCTAATTACGAGTCAACATCTGAACGGCACCAATCAAGCTCGGACTCACGTTTCATTTCGAACCTAGGCCCCACCTCGGCAAGTTCAACCTCCTTGTGCGATGTTTTTGCGAATACGTGATGCCTGCAGCCCACTCGTCAGTCGAACCCAGACCTCTGCCAGCGATACACATACCTAAATGAAATAAAATCATTTTCATTTGCAAACGTCATCACCCGCGTCGCGTCAGGCTTTGGTACTGGGAATAGGTATCGCAATCCATCCATCACCCGCCTCCCGAGCTGGGAGCTAAACCCCTCAAAGATTAGGTGGGGGTACTGCTCCGACACCGTCGACTGGCTATACGACGCAATGTCGTGACGCAGACCGACGTTGTGGAGCGAAAAATAAAGTGTTGGGCCATGCGGGAAATGGGATACGATCAAGGTATCTGCCGGCCAATAGTCAGCCGATCCAGAGCCAGGCACTGTAATTGACTCGTACCTGGTACCCCACGATGCTCGTGCAAAACAACCAAATCTGTGACATCATTCGCCCGACATGCATCTGCTAGCTCCTTTACAACATAGCTGCCTCGGTTAATTCGATACGAATTAGGGAAGACCAGGCGCATCTCCTACGGAACCCCGGTCAAATATGAGATACACCGGCATCCACGGGTAAACATACCTTCGCAAACTGCAGCAATTTCGAGCTGGGGTCACGCGATGTTGTGATCACAATCTTGGGATCCATAATCCCAGCCCGCGAATACTCGTCGTCAATATGTGTCGAAGGTTCTAAAAATTCTCAGTCTAGCGTCGGTAAAGCTACAGCGCCCAGCGTACCTGCCTGCGACTCGTCCATTGTCATTGTCTTTCCGAGCTCTGTCGCATCCTTCCTGAGCTCCGTAGGCAGCGGTTTCCCCGACGCAAGAGCGTCTTTTAGGTTTTGCTTCCTCTCATACGTTTGTCGTTCCTGCGTCTCTTGCGCCTTGCGGTAAATGTATTCGCGCCTCTCTCGAGATTGTCTACGAAGCTATTCTGCAGGTCGGTAAGTTGCGCGGCGACAAGCTATTATAATCAAGTACGTGCCATAGTCTATTTTTGGAGTAAGTCGCACAAGATGTAAAGTTTGTCAGTTGGAGTGGTCAAGATGCCAAAAAATCAAGTTCGGTGGCGGTGCTAGCAAGACCCTGAACGTCGGCGCTTCTTACTGTAGCCACGACTTTGTCACCAAATACCATGCCGCCAAAAACAATACAAATATTTCTTGAAGCCAACTATACACCCCAAGTATATCAAAGACAATCTGCACTTTCGAATATTTTATTTTATTTTTACTTGTCGCTTAACAGCGCTTTGAACCTCTGCGTATCGGCTCTAGTCCCGATTCCCCGTTCCCCGAATCTGGTCTCGATCTATCACATTCTAGCGAGTCCATCGGTCTGGGCTCTCCACGCACCAGCTATGCGTTCTGCACGATTGAATGCATGCTCCTGGAGAGCCTCTCGCGTGTCCGTGCCATCACGTACGGCACTTTGCTCCGATATGTACCCTCAAAATGAAAAGAAGACAGCCAAAAGTCTGATTGTAGGGATCGTGGCCGAGTTTTGAATGCTCAGCGGTACCTTTAACCTCTGTTTGTGACGGCATATTGTATTCAATGCCTGACGCCTCCGCATTCAATGGGGTTGAAATGACGACTTTACAAGATTGAGTATGCGGCGTCGAGGTATGTGGTCATACCTTGCTCGTCAGACGAAATCTCACGCATTCAGTTCACAGGAAGGAGATAGACTCAACAATTACAGAAAAACCAACAGAATGTGACAGGCACCTAAATGCTGCGATTTTCATATCTATGCTGAAATGTATGCACATCTAGAGTGCGATCCGAACGTAGGTGCCCCTAACCCCTGCCCTTCCTACATGAGAGCTTTGATCTTCTCTCCCCCCCACAAACATGCATTCGCCGAACTCCGTCTCGGCCGTCTCGACCATCACGTCTTCGAGTGGCGAATAGGGGCTGAGGGGATTGACAGGCAGCCACTCGTTCCTCGTCCCTTGTGCTATCCTATCTCTGTCCGCAGTTCTTCGCAATCTCCCTTAGCGCGGCGTGTACTGTTCTTCACTTGATGTGCATGGGGAGAGGGCTAGACTGTGCGCGTGTCCGGGGAGATGGCAGAGCTCGCCCATTTGGTACAATGAATGGACTCGCTCTAGACGAATCAAGGGTAGCCTGGTGGCGATTAAGTGGACGTAGTTTGAGGATAGGGGAAGGCCGAGTGCCTTCGCTCATTTCGGCCACGAGGGGCCCCCTTTTTCTCTCTTTGAGTGGGGAAAGGGGCTCTTGTAGTAGTTGACATTGAGCACCCTCACTTGAGTCCCCCAGTACGCGTGTTCTCCATTCGATTATGACGCGATTTTCTCGCCTGCTCGGCCTCGGGTCAGTTGACTGTATTCAACCTTCCCTGGACGCTCGGGACTGGTTGGATCGAGATATACAGCGGACATCGTGTGCGAACGGGCCAGATCTCTTAAGTGCGTTGGCTCCGTGCCCTCTCCCTCTACTCGCTGTGAGTCTTGTGTTCTCGACGCTGTTGGACTGCCATCACCTCTGCTGATACCTATCTTCCCCTATCACTCTTCATTTGAGGGTATATGCTATGTGATTCTCTCGCGAACGGCCATCTGGTGCCCCTGCTAGAGCCATTGATACACGCCTCATCGACAGCTAGATAGCTCGTTGGTTCTATCTTCGAGTTATCTATCCGCTCCTATCGACAAATCGCCCTGCCCTCGAACTCTCGTACTGCATTCTGGACCGAACAAACCTTGTGTCTTGCCGAGCAACTTCTTCAACTTGGACGCCCCCGGCTTGAGATTTAGTGATACTCTTGCGACGCACTCGATTCGACATCGTTTCCTCAAGGCTGTTCAACCAGAACGGAGACTGGAGCCCTCGAACCGGCTTTCGAGTGATCGTCCATGTAATTCCTCGCCACTACATAGATTCTATCTTGAACATCCCAAAAGAGTATTTCAACCGCTACTTTTTGCAGTGATTTGCTACTCGTCGACCGAAAGCCATTTCACCATACCCTCGAACACCGACCATCGAGAACTCTCACTCCAATCAAAACCCACTCGACTCTATGCGCCATTTCATATCAAATATACCCTATCCCACACGCCGTTTGTCCCGGGGCGTTTCTATTTCCACAAGCGGCAACATTTAAACACAAACTCGTGTATCACCTAAATGAAATTGCCACCCGTGCGAATCGACGATCTGCACTTGGACGATACATACATATTTCATCGTCGGGGACTCGGAGTATACAGATATAGACGCTGGGTGTCTTTAATCGGACGACAAGCTCCGCCCGAATGTAGGTTCATCCGAATTGTACCTTGGCGCTGTGCACACGTGTGGGTTCATCGGCGGAGGCGTTTGATCGAGGACGAGTTGCATGCGTTGGCGCATATGGTTGCGTTATCGTTATCGTTGTGCACACGCTTGTTGTAAAGTGAAAAAGTAAAAGAGTGATTGTTTCACAAGAACAACGCGAGTTCATTGTGTATATTTGAAAAAGAGTGTGATGTTAGATTGTGCGCTCGGAAGTAACTACAGTAGTGTGTTCTGATTTCATGGTGTGGTGGTGTTATCCGCTAGCATATACCACTCAGTTTCAGCTGAGCTCGAGTCAAGACTTTCAGGTCCATCTGAATCGTATGCGCCACCGGGAGAACTATTCGGTTCTTCGAACGAGCGATTCGGCGAACGCCAGTCGATTCGAGCGTGTTTCAACCCGCACTATTGCCTCGTACGGTACGACGCTCCAACTGAAGAAAAGTTTTCAACTCGGGCAAGATTGGTTTGGCTCGCGATGGTCACGTGGCTATGCACTGCGCTCGGAACAATTCGCGTCGGCTCGCGTTTTGGAGCTGTTCGAAAAAGAAAGAGGCGCGTAAGTTTTTAGTCTGGTTTTGTTTTGGAGCAGCGGCAGTGTAGGTGTTGCTAGGTTCGACGAGCGAACAAAGGGTGATTCGCGATGCAAGGTTTTTTCATTTCATCAGCGTTGTGTGTCGGAGATGAAAGTGCCACCGATGTGCATCGGCTCTTGCTGTATATTTTTTGTATTGGTGTAGGGGGGAACCTAGGCCCGGTTGGATTGCCGAGTCAAAGGTAGTGAATCGAGATACCATTGGCACGATAAAGCATTTATGTAAAAAAGATAGACCACGTGCTGTTGCTGATCACTTGCGTGGGACCATGTGCGTGTACGATCGGGGGAGGCCAGCGCGACTTGAACCTTGTCCCAACGACGACAACGACGACGAGCAGCAGCGACAACACCCGGCGCCGAATAGAACAGCAGCATCTCCCGGAGTTGACGGAGTGGAAGTTGCCGGAGGTGTATTTGCAAAGGCGGTTTTACCCCGCTGTGCGGTAGGAGACCGTATCCCGCCGGATCACGCACAGGCAATTTTGGTTGCATCGACGACAGCGAAACACGCACGGTGGGCGACTGGCGCAGATTAAACAGACGTCAGAGTGGAGAGAGCCGGGAGCGTCCACATCGGGACTTTGGCTGACATGGTCATCTCTGCCACCCCATCAACTTCGCCCCGCGCGCCGACAAATTCGCCTGCTGTCCCCCGCTCGCTACCCGCCAAACTTCGCAGACAGTCCACGTTTGAACGACCACCGCAGCCGTCGCCCCCACCCACCTCGCCGCTGTTCCGGACCACGAGCCGGTCGCGGAGCACACCACCCCAGCACACCCTCGCCCCGTCCACATCGCTCGGCGAGTCCATCTTCCAGTCGCTGTCCTTTGGCCCGTTTGCGTCGTCGGCGGCCAAGTCCTCGCACCGGGCACCCCCGTCCCGGTCCTCGACGATGCTCGCAAACGTGCTCGAGGCCCCGATCCAGCTCGAGCCACACCCAGACCCCGCCGTACCTGCCTACACCTACGGAACATCTCGACGCAGAGTGACTAGCCCAGACACGGCTCTACCTGTTTTACCGCGCGCTGCGAGTCCAACTTCCTCCCCCCGCCCGACCCCCCTTGCATTTGGCGACACTCACCCCCGCAAGACCCGCTCTGCTCTCCGCCTGTCCCGCCTTCGGCCCGGCTCGATTCGCGACGACGCCACCACATCAGACGCAGATCCCGTGCCTGGAACAGCCCCGGCCGCCATGTCCCACACCACCATGTCCATGTCCAATTCCAATCCCCCGACTCGCGTTGCTACGCGCAGACCGGGCTCGGCGGGCGAGATCGCGCCCAAGCCGTCCATCCGAGCAGTGAGAGAGCCAGACGTTGCGTGGACAGACGACGAGCGCCAGAGTGCGGCGGCGGGACACCGAGCGAGGGGCATGCGTGTGCGCGCTAGCTCCGAGTTTGCGCGTCCTGTATTGCACGTTGGGTCTATGCTGCGCGAGTCGGACGAGCTTCCGCCTTCGCCCCGCCTCTCAGAAGGTCGGCCGCAGTACGCCGAGCTTCGGCCTGCGTTGCTTGGATCGAGCAGCTCGAGGTTGTCTCCAGTCCCGGTTTCCCCGGGCGTCCAGTCCACCCGGTCAAAAAAGTCGGACGAGAACGCATATGCGGATGACTCGGATGTCGATGCAGATGCACCGACTACCCCATCCGCAACGCGAAACGACCGACTTGGCTCGACCTCGCGATCTAGTCCAAAAGAAGACGATCTTGCGTCTGCGACTCCAACCGCCACACACTCTGCACTCGAGCCCGAAGTCGCATCCAGGACCCAAGCGCGCGAGGACGCCGATCGACGACGGAGAGAGGAAGTGTATCGTGAGCGGGAAGAGCGGGTGCGGCATGCGAGCTACTTTGCGCTCAAAGGTCCTGGCAAAGAGAGGTGCCATGCGTTCTCTCCAAAGCAGGCACCATATCCGTTGTCCTACTCGCCTCGAGTGCTGAACCAGTGAGCGCATATGTGCAGATCTAGAAATTAGAGTCGGCTAACTTGACTTTTTTGTTATATAGTCACACCGTCGATGTTGAATTATCCAAGCATATGGCTACCGGCATAACCTACCACGCATTCAAAGAACCCCCCGCAAAAGTGTAAGTGCTCAACTTTTGTCCACATAGCCATGCTCACCTGCCACATTTAGACTCGACTTGGGCTGCGGAACAGGACATTGGGTCATCATGGCTGCGCACGAATGGACCGAATCACATTTTGTCGGTGAGTACTCATCGAGGGTACCTTCCGCACACGTGGTTCCTTATATACACCTCCTCCCCCACTTCTTCTCCCTCTTCCAGGATTCGACCTCGTGCCGATCCAACCGAGCCTTGAACGTGTGACGAGTCGGGCTGGGGCGAGTATCGGTGCGAGCAAGCGTTCAGACCTGAGGTTGAGTGAACGGATCCGATGGGTGCATGGGAACTTGTGAGTTGGGAGCTGGTGCAAATGAGTTGGGGGACTGATTTGGGTGTTGTAGCTTGGAACGACTTCCTTTTGAGGATGGCGAGTTTGACTATGTGTGAGTTGTTCCTATCGATAGTGTTGAAGTTGAATTGACGGCGATGGTTCTAGGCGATGTCGAAAGATTGCGAGAGGAGTTCCCGAGGCAAATTGGGACAGCTTATACGAGGTGAGTGAGGCCGGACGGTTATGGTAATGGTACTCAATACTGGGCCTACAGGAAATGGTTCGCGTGATGAAACCAGGAGCTGCGTTCGAGGTGAGTGTTCTGGTATTCATTCAAGTGTACAAACTAATTGAGCCCATTGAGTAGCATGTCGAAGAAGATCTCGTCTTCCCCGCTGAAATCCTAGCCAAACCCGCACAGTCCCCGTTGTCGGCATTCCCTACGCCATCCCCAAGCCGTTCATTACCCGCCCCACCGTACCTCTCATCCACCTCTCTTCCTGCTGGGACTCGGTCATCCGTTACTCGTCCACCAGACCAATACCGTCGTTCGCCATCAACGTCCTTTTCGTCAGTAATGGACTCACCCGTCGAAGGACGAAACGGCATCCCGAGCGCAACAAGCACGATGAGCAGCACATCATACCCACCCAGTTCCATACCCGCCTCTGGATCAGGAACAAGCCTCGCCGTCCCTGGTTCGGCCGCTCCACCTTCGTACTCGGATTCCATCTCGAGTCCTCCAAACAAAGACTCGCGCGGTTCCGGAGACTCGTCTGAACGCGTGCCTCGGCTGATGCAAGTCCAGAATTATTCATTCTACGATCCTCGGGTGCACGCGAAACTGCAAGAGGTGTTCGCGTCTATGCACGAAGCGCGGTGGATCAATTTGAAGCCGCTCAGTCTTATTCCGAGGTTGATTCAGGAGCATTTTGTCGGGATGATTTCGTCGCCGCCGCTGAACATGAACCTCCCGCCTCGACCGCGCGATGGGACGATCCAACCGCAGACGATCGACGTAGCCGCGATCATGCGAGCGAGCGGCGACTCGGTCATCCAACACGCCAAAGCACACATGGACCGCCTTTCGGAAGAGCTAAATCGAGACCCAAATTATGTGGTTTTGGATCTCGAACCGAAACCTGGCGACGAGCAAGTTGCGCAGTACCTCTCGTTTGATTTTTTGCGAATGGGCAATGTGAACAAGTCGAAAGGGTTGCCGATACTGCCTGTGGCCAAGTTGCATTTCCATATGGAGGACTTGCCGATGCATTTGAGTTGTGCTGCGTCGGATATTGTTGCTTGTAAAGAGGCCATGTGGGAGCATTTGAAGCAGCAGGAGCCTAATTTTGAGCGGAGAGATTATGATGCTTTGATTCGGCAGTATCAAACGTGAGTTGTCTTGCTTTGGATGTGTGTGGGACTGTGACTCACGCATAATTAAAGCGACATGCAAGACCGTGTTGGGCTGAGCACAACACTTCGTCAAAAGCTGGGCTGGAGACCACCCGAGTCGGACTTTATGCGCACGACCGATCAACGGGCGTTTGAGGAGAACTATGGGCAGGCCGTTGCTCTTGACCAGGCCGATCCGGCTGGGTCACATCGACCGCCTGGTCTGATGCGGTGTATACGGGCGTTTGTTGCGTGGAAGGCTGCCGAGTGAGGGAATGCTGGGTGCTGGAGAGCTGTATCTTTTGTCTTGATTTATGAACATGTAATGTGCTAGTTGATATTTTCTTTTTGCTCTCCGCTCTACTCGATTGTTTTTCTACTCGTCTCATCTTTGCTTACTACTGTCTTGGGCTCTTTACGTAGCCAACGTAGCCATACCTGGATATCCCGCGCCTTTTGTTGCTCTGAATGTACCCCGTGCATGACTGAACTAATCTGTACACATGCTTATTTTATTGATACCAGCTAAACTCACAACGTGAACAATTGGCCCGGTCTAGTCCATTGCGAGTCTCAGCGAAACAATAGGTAGGTCGACCGCACCAGGAACGGCGAGAGGTCGAGAAGCGCCGCCAATTGTCTTGTCACGATCGATGTGGTTTTTTGGTTTCGTATATATCCTCACCGTGACTCACAGCAAGCCGGTTTAGTTTTGCCTCTCCCTCTTTTTCCTCTCCTAAAGATATGAGCTCTTTTTCGAGTTGGTCTCCGTCGTCTTGGCGCGCTAAACCGATCGCGCAGGTCAGTTCGTTGGATCGACATGCATGTTCGGCTCCGTGATGACGATTTGTGTTATAGGACGTGAAATATGAGGATAAAGCCGAGTTGGATGAGTGCGTTTAGCCTTTGTTCCCAAGCTGATCGCTGGTGCTAATATGCTGGATTCAAAGAGTGACAGCGAGGATCAAACGCCTGCCTCCGCTCGTCTCTCCGTCCGAGGTAAGCACGGAGTCTGTTTATCCATACAAAAACTCTAATAATAAAGTATACACACTCAGATCGAGCGCCTGCGTCACCAACTCAGCCTAGTCCAAAACAACCAAGCGTTCTTACTACACGCTGGAGATTGCGCAGAGAGCTTCGAAGCATGTACCGAGGTACGTACAGCCTAAACAAAAAAGATCACCTGCAAAATCTGACACTTTCTTTCTATCCTAGGAAAATATCCGTCACAAGCTCGGTCTGATCTTGTCTTTTTCACTGATCATGATCTGGGGTATGCGACTCCCTGTAGTGCGCATCGGGCGCATCGCGGGGCAGTACGCCAAGCCCAGGTCGAGCGGAACCGAGAAAGTTGAGTTGGACGACGGGCAGGGTGGCAAATGTGTCAAGGAGGTGCCAAGCTTTCGGTGCGTTGACGCTCGTGGACATGTGGCTATTGCAATTTTCTGACTCGAGCGGGTCGGTAGAGGGGATAATGTGAACGGGCTTTCCCCCTATGATCGTAAACCGTGTCCTCAGCGTCTTGAGCGCGCATACTTCCACTCGGCGGCTACGCATTGTTATCTTCGAACGTTACTTACGAGCGGGTTCGCGTCTTTGAACCATCCTCGCGATTGGTCTTTAGGACACGTTCGTAGCCAGACGCTCAGGTCGGTTCTCTTCCTATCATTCGGCCTCTTGAACAGCCTTCTAAAGGTTATCACATCTGTAGAGACGAGTTCGAACGGATCTCGGAAGGATTGTCCGATGCGCTCGATTTTTGCCGCACGGTCGGTGCAAACGAAAGTGCTGCGGGAGGCTTCGAGTCTGGCGGCGGTCGAGGTGTATTGGGCGAAGTGGACTTCTACACGAGGCAAGTGCTTTGCTCCTATCGGTTTGAAATTCGTATCTGAATGCGTGCGCAGTCATGAAGGTCTGATGCTCGAATACGAGGAAGCCATGACTCGCCTCTTGCCTTTGCCGCCCAATTTACGCCCACTTTCTAGCGGGCCGTTGTCTCCGACGCGTGAACGCGGGTTTTCGCTCAACGGCGGTGGTGCTCCAGTTTCCCCTAACCCGAACTTGGCTCCGTACAATACGTCGGCTCACTTTTTGTGGATCGGGGACCGTACGCGACAGCTGGATGGAGCGCACATTGAGTATTTCCGGGGGATACGAAACCCGATTGGGATCAAGGTGGGACCGACAATGAAGAATGAGGAGCTTGTACGGCTATTGGATAGTATGTTACTGCTTGGTTATGCAGAATTGGTATACTAACTGCCAGTAGTTGTCAACCCGGATCGCGAGGGTGGCAAGGTCACTCTGATCACCCGTTATGGAGCCTCCAAAGTAGGATGGTTTCAAAACGCTTCAAAATAGACACTGATCAAAGGTGGGCTGCAGATCGAGCAATTCTTACCTGGGCATATTTCTGCTGTGCAAGCGTCTGGTCATCCTGTCATCTGGATATGTGATCCCATGCACGGAAAGTGAGTTTTGTACTGTCGGTTGCATTTGTTCACGAAACTAACAAATCACCCTAGTACACTCACATCTTCCACTGGACACAAAACCCGTCACTTTAGCACCATCATCTCCGAAATCACCTCTTGTATCCAAATCCACGCTTCCCATTCGCCTCCTTCGCGTATGGGCGGAGTGTCGCTCGAGTTTACGGGCGAACTCAATGAAGAAGGCTACAGCGTCACAGAATGCCTCGGCGGTAGCATGGAACTCAAGGAATCCGAGCTCTCCCTTCGTTACCAGACGTTCTGCGACCCTAGGTTGAACTTTGAACAGAGTCTAGGTCCGTATATGCGCATCAAGAGGTGTATTCTTAGAGTCAAACTGATAGAGTTTATATTTAGACGTTGCCTTCCTCGTGTCGAACCATTTCAAGCGGGAACGAAGTGGACGTGGGCGTTCAGGAGATCTCGAGAAGGGTCGAGACGTATTGCTTCGAGAGCTGAGTGTGCACAAGTGAAGTATCTATCTAAGGTATTTTTTCGTTGAAACGCAGCGTTTATGTATATGAGTACGTCTGCGCTGTATGAGCCCTATTACTTCGTTCATAGGGTCAGTTATCTTTGAATCAAAAATGATCCACTTGATATAACAGGAAGTAAAGATTGAGGAAGGATCGACGCAGGCGCCTGATACAATCCCTGAACTGTCACCATCTTGGCAGTGAGCGGCCAAGGGCGTTTCTTAGCTCTAACCCTCGTCGCTATAAAAAGAGGTCATTGCGCATCAATGGATCGCGTTCGGACCCCGCCCGCGTTGCCCGTACATCATAGGGACATCCTGGCTAGCACATCTAAAAGACCACAAGGTCCTGGCTCGGACATCTCGTACTTTTCGCCACTCGCCATGCCTACCTCTCTCTTTCTCGTCCACGAGCGTCCCAACGGAGATATCACACTCTCACTTGGTGAAACGGACGTCTGGCGTCTCGAGGCGACTGAAACAACGTCTATCCCGCCTCCCAATTCTTCCAAGCATAAACGTATTCAGCAAGTCGTGAGGTGTTCGGACAACACGATACTAGCTAGTGTATCGTGGATTGAGCCCAAAAAGGACCTTGTGCGATTAGGAAATGCGAAGAGCGATGTGTGGGTAAAACTAGACGATGCATGGAAAGCCGCCGATCCCACCAAGGGGAACTGGTACGTCTAAATCCACTTTCAGCAACTCGCCATACTCACTATTACCCAAAGCATTGAATCATTCACCGGTTCAGACAACAAAACATACGAATGGCGATTGGAACTTCGAAACATGCGCAAAGTACGTCTTTCATCTTCCAAGATTTCCTTGGCCCTGATCGCCTTCTCTTCTTTTCGCGGGAATTGACAGCTCTACGGACCCGACGGTCCAGAATGCATCGCAACTGAGACCCAGTTCACACCTAGAGGACACACACTCGATTTGGTTCCCATGGATTGTGTCAGCGTAGGAGAGATGTTGTATGTGACACTTTTGATCGGGCTTGCGCGTCGCAGGCCGAGGCCGAAGAGAGGGTTCTCGGGCAAATTCTCGCGTGTGATAGAAGGAGCGTTGTTCATGTAGACATTGGTTTCTTTATGGTTTCACTGCATGGGTTGTATAGGTAGTTCATTTCTAGGATATGTATAACAAAGCGAGATATGATACAACTGAGGGAATACATTGGGATTAACAAAACTATGACAAATCAAAACCGGCGTTGGAAGAGATAGCTTGCAAGACTTTTTGGCGCATAATGAATTCGGTAGAGTACCGCGGCAGCTGATAACGGCATTAGCGGACAAGAAGGTTAAAGCACCCAAGAGAACATACCTTTAACAAGTTGACGCATGTACTCGCCGTCGGCAGTCGCTGATCATCCGAGGTCGCGTCTCGGATAGCAAATCTTGGGTTAAGTTCCTTGAAGCCCCTGCATAAGAAGTCTATATTAGTCCCTTGAGCCAGCATCTATGAACCAAACTACTCACAAGAGCGGCGGCCGACTACAAGACGTGACAAACCTAAGCAACGCCCTGCGTTCGTCCTGGTTAAAGTCCTTAACGACCTACAACCCCAGAATCAATCCACGTTTCCGAGAACAAAAATAAAACGATAGTAGACGCACCTGCCAAAACATCCGAATCACCTCATGCGACTCGTCGTACAGCCCTCCGTACATCACATTCTCTCGTAAATCATCCAAGTCAATCGGGTCAGGTGTTCCACCAATCAACATCTGGAGCTCCTTTTGGTTGAACATCCTAATACAAACCCAAATCAATACACTCGTTTCTGTCCGATGGAGAGCGGAACCATACCTGAGCCACTTGGGATCGATAATATCGGCCAAACCCTCCATGAATGCGTCGCTCTGCTTCCGGATCTGCGCCTTGAGGCGATGGTGTGCGACCATGAGGATGTACGCGAATCGGTTCTCGGCGGTCACTGGCCGGTCGGCTCCACCAGGCACAAGGTTCGTAACGACCAGCTCCCCAAAGTCTAGAATAGACCGGTTCAAGAACAAGGCAAAGATGAGAAGAGAAGTAACCTACATTCGTCTGTTATCGTAAAGTTCAACGAAAGCTCTTCTGGGTTGCCCTTGTAGTTTTTCAGGAACATCAAGCCTTGGTAAAGTTCTGGGTCCAGAGATGCCAAGTCATCGATATAACTTTGTCGTCCAATCAGCTGGCGCAAGGAGTACCTGTCAGCATGCAATCCGACCCTGTTGCGCGCGCCAAAATAACAAACCTTGGCCAAGAAGAATGGTGCAAAGGCGATATCGACCAAGATCCCCTCGTACAGTGCCTTGCCGAGAACGCGGCCGATAAACCGGAACCATTCTAGTTGACCGGCTGATAAGGAGAGTGAGCGGATATAACCAAAACTGGAAATATGATACACGCACATTCTTTGGCATATGGGTGTGGATTGGGATACAGTTCTTGCTGCTTGTTCGCCAGCCAGAGGCCATGATTCGAGTCGAACGTCTCTTTGGCCAAACTAGCGTATAGGACTCAGCAAGTGCGCCTTGGTTACGATTAAAACCCACTCACGATGTCAAAAACTCTTTAAACACTCCTCCACCGTCGATCCCAGCTCTACAGTCAACTCATCAGCACCGTTCTAACACCCAGACAGAAACCACTCACTCCTCATTCCCCCACTGATCAATAAACGTAATCGCAACCGGCAACTTCAAATCCTCCCTCATCCCGCTCAACGCCTTGAACCCATCCTCCGCCACACGTCCACGCCGAACAACAGCCCTCTGCCGAGACCTGATGCTGAGATGTTCATTATGCTGATACCTCCTAACAACATTCTTCCAATCGTTTTGGACGAATCGTCGAAAGACTTGAACGCGGACGTCGAATGGGATCGAAAATGGAATATGTGTAAGGATTTTGGAACGCGGAGAGAGCGATGCGAGTTGGTTTCGGCGCATGCGCGAGGTGGAGGGGTGAGATGGGTTGAAAGTTGGATCAGCGTCGGTTGGGGGTTCGTCTTCAAGTAAGGCGGCGGCGCAGATTTGGTGTGCGTCGCTGGCGTCGACCATGAGCCAGTGTCCTTCAGGTGCAAACTTTCGTCTCGAGCTACAGTAACACAATCGATTAGAAAATATTTGTGGCTGCCACTTGATGAAACTCACTCCCTCAAACAAACACCTTGCAAAAGCTCAGTCCCCCACTCGCGTACCATACCAAATCCAACGGCACCCAACCCCGGCACACGCCGCGTCGAAATAACCGCATCATGCAGATACAGTCTGAACACAACACCGAGCAGCGCGCGTCCGAAATGCGCGACTTCAGACGTCGATAGAGGGTTTTGGGTCTGGATGGTTTGGGCAGATGTGGCTGTGGCGGTTGGGGTGGCGAAAAATTCGTCGTCGGACATGGCCCGGAGCATGTGTGTGTAGAGCACGATTAAGAATATGAGCGGTGGCCAGAGTGTTGCTGTTGATTCGTCTGTAGATATAAAAGTTAAAATAATCTCAGATGCCAGGATTTGGTTACCTACCAACTAGCAGTTCTACCGACTTGGAGACCCCGTCTGCCGCACCATCACCCAACATACCCAAAGCACCTCGGATCTGACTTCTCCAAATCCCTTTAACGAGAGCATATGCTCCATTTCCAGCACCTGCGTTCCCAGGTAACGCCAAAATAGCAGCGAGCGTCGAATCGCGCTTTGCAGGCCATACACTCCATAAACTCAAGAAGAACCGACACACCGCAGCATCTGGCTGTATAGTCGTAGAAGAACCAAGAAGCGCATTAAGATAATCTGGCTCCGTAAGCTGTTCGAGCCGCTTTCGAGTGCGCGCGTTTAAAGCGAGGTGTGCAGGCGCAGGAGCAGCCACCGACGTATTAGCAGACACGGCCGCGGGGAGATCATCGTCCGAATCCGAATCAACGTCCACATTGGCCGCAATGTTCGCGGCCGCGCTAGCTTTCTTTGGATCGAGCGAACCTGGTGGAAGGCTATCGAACAAGGCGGCAAGGAGGTTTAGGTAATCCGTGCGTTCTGCAGACTTGAACCTCGCGAGGAGCGGTGGCGGGAGAAACGTGAACAAGTTGGCGATGAGCTCTGCCTTGGTTTCGTCTGCGCTTCCGCCTGTTGGGTCGCCGGACTCGAGTTTGCGGACGAGAGAGTAGAGGTCGAGGCGGCCGAGATGAGAGAACGGGAAGCGAGTAGAGATGCGCGTGACTGAAGGTAGAGGTATACGGTAGGGTAGGAGAGGAATGGCGAGGATTGAGGAGAAGAAGCGTTCGATGACTTCTTGGTAGACTATACCCGTGCTCGCACCCATGCTTTTGAGAAGCGACACTGGTGCTAGCGCAAGATCTATGAGAGGCGGCAGGATGGGCGATGATTTGTCGCTGGGGTCCTATATCAGAGCGTAAGTCCGGAACGAGAATCCATAAAAGGCATCGTGCTTACCACAGACATGATAGCGTGATTCAAATAAGGATAGATGCATGTCTTGGCCGGGATAAGTGTGGTTACCACGCTTCGAGCAATGTCCTGGGTAGTGGCTGGGGTGAGGTTCTTGGGCATTCGTTGGGGAATGAGAAGGTTCTGAAGCACGGTAAGGTGGTTGAGGGTATGGGTCGAGTGGGGAGATGCCGAGACTGTCTGAAGGAGGCGAACGGACATGCGGCAGAGCATATCCAGCCACCGAGTCCCGTCTCGGGTTGAAAATGGTGCATAGAGGGCTACCAGATATTAAATTAACTGTCACTAAATCACCAGACACAAACTCACCTTGTGGCTCCGAGACAAGTGCAGCAGACCAGACTCCTAACCGTGCCGCACCGTGCTGCCCCTTGGTCCCAGCAACGAGCAAACACCGCGTCCAGTCAACCGCCCCGTTGAACGCACCCGGCCCAGCATCAAACATCTGTCCATATTCCTCCCTGGCTGCACGGATAGCGCGCAGAGAGCGATACCAACGGGCGATCCTGACCTGACTATCGTGGCGCTTCTGCTCCTCTTCACGCGCCTCTCGTTTCGCCCTAGCCTGTCTCAACAATACTTCAGACGATTGACTCGCACTTGTTCCAGACAAGTTGATCTGTCGTGTTCGTCCTGGACCACTAAAGTTGTACATGGCTGAGATGGTGGAATGAGGAGCTGACGCGGACTGCTGGGATTAGCCTCGGGATTCATAAGCCTGGCGCTTAAATGATGTCACTCCCGTTAAAACACCGGCTTATATTCACGAGGACCCAGTTAGCCGTCGCCTAGACTCGGTTGCGGCGTTGCTTTAACATCACACTTCTAGGCCAGTCTCGAGGCGGAACGGTAAGCTGTGAGGATTTACCAAATATGGACAGTAGTTGGCCTTGTTTACGGGCATGATCGACGAATTGCCAATCGATTCCTGGCTTCAAGCCAACCGCCACCACCGCTCTAGCCACCGATGTCCCAAGAGAACGCACCTGATCCGGCACCTACGCCAGAGGTACTTGAATACACTTACTTAAACGCTTGATTCTGACGACCTGGCTTCAGGTTCTTCAAGCCTCTGTGAACGATGTCCGCCAACTCTCTAGTATGATCCGTGGTGTCGCTTTCGTAAACGTACGTTTCATTCCTCGTACACTACCCAGCCGTAAATTAAGGCGGCCGCAGTACAGCGAGCAACAATGTCCATATCAGAAGCAGGTCTAATGGTCACAGTCGAAGAAGCCCGTTCACTCATCGGTGCGCCACACTGTCCATTCAACTCTCTCCTTTAACTCACCCAACACGCTTAGCAAATGCGTACATCCCCTATACGATCTTCTCAAGCTTCATATTCAACCCCCC
The DNA here is from genome assembly GCA_037042815.1 of Ceratobasidium papillatum. NCBI lineage: Eukaryota > Fungi > Basidiomycota > Agaricomycetes > Cantharellales > Ceratobasidiaceae > Ceratobasidium > Ceratobasidium papillatum. The sequence goes on along the minus strand of JAYRCO010000250.1, from coordinate 1,075 downwards.
TCAACAGCCTTCACAAGATGCAGACGCACCACCCGCAGCGATCTTTGAAATTCAACTCGACGTCTTGCTCGAATGTCTTAATATATTCGGAACAGCTGGCGGGAATCTAATGTCAAAAGCCGGCAGTGGAGGCGGCGGAGGTGGTGCAGAGGCTAAAGGTAGAGGGAAGGGGCGAGGGAAAGACAAGGGGAAGGATACGGTTGATCTAAACGTCAATAGGCTGGATAATTATTTCACCTCGAGCAAGGCGACGGCCTTGAGGATGAGTTATCAGGGGGAAGGATACCCGTTGACGCTTCTTCTGTAAGTAAGCTAGCATTTATTCTTCTAGGCATATTCACTCAAAGGCTGGCAGAGCGGAAGACGCAAACGGCCCCAAAACAACATGCGAGGTAACAACCCTTGAGCCAGAACCCAACCTCGAACTTCCGTTCGACGACGACGAAAAGTACGTGTCCTCCATGTTCTATTCAATCGCACTTACCTATCCACACAGAGTCGTCAAGCTGATTATGAAGGTCCGCATCCACTTTGAAGCGCCATTTCACTCAAACTCACTTCCATATAGTCACTATGGCTTCGCGAAGCCCTCTCCGAAATCGACTCATCCTGCGACACTCTAAGCATCATCTGCACGCCCACAGGAGGGAACAAACGCGAACCACCACTCCGCATACACGCCGTCGGGTCCTTTGGAAGCACTGAAGTATGTTTACCCCCAAAACCCCATAGTGCTCGGTTGAACTTTCTTGTAGATGGATTACCCCAACGATCGAGAAGTTCTCGAACTCTTCGAATGTGTCGAACGCGTATCATTCAAGTAAACTATACTCTACATCTCACATCACCGCCAACTAAACCCATACTTTACCAGCTATCGATTCAGCCATATCGCACGAGCACTTCGCGCACTACAAGGGTCTTTGAAAACGTCTCTACGCATCGACGGCGACGGACTGCTCAGCCTCCAGTTCATGATGCCAGCCAGTCAAGGAGCACTCGTTGAATTCAGGGCAAGCCGCATAAGTCTTGCTCCGCTCACACTTTTCTAACGAGTTCAAAATAGTGTCTAGCG